>AWOL01S0030761.1:358312-370841 GCA_000715115.1 Nicotiana otophora
TATATATATATATATATATATATATATATATATATATATATATATATATATATATATATGATTATATTGTGAATTGTTAGATAAAGATATTAAAGGATGAAAATCTCATATGTTTGATTTTCAATTTAAATTAATTAATTGTTAAAAGAAATTATTCATCCTCTTGAATTTATCTTATAATAAACATACTCTCATTCCCGGAGGTACATAAGAAAAATGTCCTCCTTTCTTGTGGAGCAGGCCGAACGCCGCGACAGGATAGATGCATCTATGATCGTGCCGCACGTCCCTCGGCAGTGTACACGACACTCTAGATCGGGCCGTACGTCCTCGGCAGAAATTCTACTTAATAATAATAATTACATGATACTTTAATAGTTATTTCAGCTTGCAAAGCTAATTGATAAATTGAAGAATCTTTGAAATTTAATGAATTATTATTCCTGCTTGTTAAGAAATTAATTGTTATTCATGTAAATGAGATTAGTTGATAAATTGGAAATTATTTGAATTGAAGGAATTTAATTAATATATTGAGAATTGTTGTATTTTAAGGAATTTGATTATTTCCGATGGTTAAATAAATTATTGTAAATTCTGTGAATCATGCTGATTTAGATATTCTAATTGTATTTCAATTATTATTATTGACCCATAGTGAGTGTCAAAGTCGGCCATCTCGTCTCTACCACTTCGAGATTAGGCTTGATACTTACTGGGTACACGTTGTTTATGTACTCATACTACACTTGCTGCACTTTTTGTGCCGGACCTGAGGCAAGTACTAGTGGGGGACCTATCGTCTTATACCCACGCTATCCAAGGGCATAGTGGTGAACTGCCTTTCTGAGCCGTTCTGCAGCTACTAGTATCTCTTCTTGTATTTTTCATTCTGTTTATTTTATTTCAGACAGAATCTACTAGATGCCCTTGAGGTTTTGTATAATCTACTAGATGCTCATACACTTGTGACACCAGGTCTTGGAACACACATTGGTAGAATTTGGGCTTAAGTTTTGTTTTTGGTTTTAAATCTTGTCAATATATGCTTAATATATTAACTTGGCTTGCCTAGCTGTAGTGTTGGGCGCCATCACGATCTATAGGTGAAATTGGGGCGTGACAACATGGTATCAGAGCACTAGGTTCACGTAGGTCTCACAAGTTATGAGCAGACCTAATAGAGTCTTGCGGATAGGTATGGAGACGTCTGTACTTATCTTCGAAAGGCTATAAGGTGTTAGGAAATTACCTTTCTTCATATTCCATCGTGCAATTGATGTAGTTCTAAATGTCCTTTTCTTATTCTCTCTCAGATGGTGAGAACGCACTCGAATGAGGTTCCAGAACAGGGAAGAGCTACTCCCCCAGTTGTTAGAGGTCGAGGTAGAGGCCGAGGGAGGGGTCCAGCCCGTGGTAGAGGGCGAGGAGGTCCCAGTACTGTTCTAGTTATGCAGACAGTGGGTTCAACAGAGAACCCCATTGTTGAGGAACAGGATGAGGTGCCTGTGGCAGAGCCAGCTCCGGTGGATTTCACATCGGCATCGGGATTTTAGGATGTCATGGGTCGTATGCTGTAGTTCATGGACAATATGACTCAGACCGGTTTATTTTTGGCAGACCCAACCACATCTCAGGCAGGCGGGGGAGCACAGATCCCTACCGCGTAGGCTCATGGACAGGCAACTGCTGTATATCAAACCCAGGGTGCACTACCCGTGGGAGGAGCCCAGCTAGTGGCAGCAACTACACCTGAGCCCAGGCCAGCTTCAGCCGCCGATCCTCACAAACTATTGGACCGATGGACTATACTACATCCTCCTATATTTGGGGGTGAGCGACATGAGGATCCACATGACTTCTTTGATCATTGCAGGGACATAATGCACAACATGAGGATATTAGAGTCTCATGGGGTAGACTTTGCTACTTTTCAGCTAGAGGGCAGAGCCCGTAGATGGTGACAGTCTTATGTTCTTGGCAGACCAGCAGATTCTCCTCCCATGACTTAGGACAGGTTCACCCGTATCTTCCTGGATAGGTATATTCCACCCTCCTAGAGGGAAGAGTTGCGATTTTAGTTTGAGCAGCTCCAGCAGGGTCAGATGTCAGTGACTGATTATGAGGCGAGGTTTTTTAAATTATCTCGCCATGCACTTACGATACTCCCTACTGAGGTGGAGAGAATGCAGAGGTTTGTAGACGGTTTACATATTGGCATTCAAGCCATAAAGCCCAAGATGGGTACTTCTTATGAGCTAGTTGTGGAGATAGACCGGAGGATTGAGGGGGTGTGCGTCAGCGTAGCCGAGAGCAGATTATGAGAGATAATCGGTTCAGGTA
Source organism: Nicotiana otophora (assembly GCA_000715115.1). Classification (NCBI taxonomy): domain Eukaryota; kingdom Viridiplantae; phylum Streptophyta; class Magnoliopsida; order Solanales; family Solanaceae; genus Nicotiana; species Nicotiana otophora. The sequence goes on from AWOL01S0030761.1 coordinate 360,656, forward strand.
CTCTGGAGAGTTTAGAGGTGCTCCGTCTGGGGGCAGAGGTCAGTTCGTGAGGGGGCAGTCCAACAGACCCCCATTTTCGGCACCACCACCTCCTCGGGGTACTCCAGTGCGACTTTATCTCAGTGCTATACCAGAGAGTTCTTACCGCCTACCAGCTATTCAGGGTCCTCCCAGTGGGTATTCAGATCCCCAGGGTAATACTCTTAGTTAGCAGCCCATCACACCGAAGAGTTGTTATGAGTGCGGGGTTCCCAGTCACATGCGGAGGTTTTGCCCCAGGCTTCGGGATAGACCAGTACAGCATGGTCAACAACCTATGCTTACCAGACCAGTTGCTCCACCAGTAGTCCGACCACCAAGAGGTGGAGGACAGGTGGGTAGGGGCCGTCCTAGAGGTGGAGATCAGCCAGTTGGCGCTCCAGCTCGGTTCTTTACTTTTTAGGCTAGACCAGATGCAGAGGCCTCAGATGCTGTGATTACAGGTATTATTTCTATTTGCGGAAAGGAGGCCTTAGTATTATTTGATCTAGGATCCACGTATTCATATGTGTCATCTCTATTTGCTCTATTTCTGGATATTTCTTGTAAGTCCTTGAGTACTCCTGTTTATGTGTCCACTCTTGTAGGTGATTCTGTTATTGTGAACCGGATCTACCGGTCTTGTAATATTACATTATGTGGTTATGAAACTAGAGCAAATCTCTTATTACTCGAGATGACCGATTTTGAAATTATTCTGGGTATGGACTGGTTATCTCCATATCATGCTATTCTAGATTGTCATGCCAAAATTGTTACCTTGGCTATTCCATCTTTGCCTAGGCTGGAGTGGAAAGGTTCGTCGGTTAGTTCATTTAATCGGGTTATTTCTTTTATAAAGGCTCAACACATGGTTGATAAGGGTTGTTTGGCTTATCTAGCATATGTTCGGGATACTAATGCAGAGACTCCATCTATTGATAAAGTGCCAGTAGTTCGGGAGTTCTCTGATGTATTTCCTTCAGATCTTCTAGGTATGCCACATGATCGGAATATGGATTTTTGTGTTGACTTGGCTCCAGATACTCAGCCTATATCTATTCCACCATATCGCATGGCTCCGAAAGAATTGAAAGAGTTGAAAGAACAACTTGAAGAGTTACTAGCCAAAGGGTTCGTCAGACCGAGTGTATCGCCTTGAGGTGCACCGGTATTATTTGTGAAAAAGAAAGATGGCACAATGAGAATGTGTATTGATTATCGCCAATTGAACAAAGTTACAATTAAGAACAATTACCTTTTGCCACATATTGATGACATATTTGACAAGTTGTATGGTGCTAGGGTGTTCTCTAAGATCGACTTGTGGTCAGGGTATCATCAATTGAAGATTCGAGATTCGGATGTTCTGAAAACTGCTTTCTGTACTAGATATGGTCATTACGAGTTTCTGGTAATGTCTTTCAGTTTAACTAATGCCCCGACAACGTTTATGGATCTGATGAACAGGGTATTCAGGCCATATATTGATTCGTTTGTCATTGTCTTCATTGATGATATTTTGATCTACTTGTGCAACAAAGAGGAACATGAGCAGCATATGAGAGTAGTGCTTTAGACATTGCGGGAACAAAAGCTATATGCTAAGTTCTCTAAATATGAGTTTTGGCTAGAGTCTGTAGCATTTTTGGGACATATTGTATCGGGCGAATGTATTAAAGTTCATCCCAAAACGATTGAGGCAGTTCAGAATTGGCATCGACCCGCTTTGGTGAATGAGATCAGGAGTTTTCTGGGTTTAGCAGGTTATTATCGTCGGTTTGTGGAAGGTTTTTCATCTATTGTAGCACCTTTGACCAAATTAACCTAGAAGGGTGTTCAATTCCGATGGTCCAGCGATTGTGAGTCAAGCTTTCAAAAGCTCAAGCCAGCATTGACTACAACACCAGTGTTAATGTTACTTTCCAGTTCAAGAATGTATACAATGCATTGTGACGCTTCAAGCATTGTTTTGGGTTGTGTATTAATGCAGGAAGGGAGAGTTATTGTATATGCTTCACGTCAGTTGAAGCCCCACGAGCAGAATTATCCAGTACATGATTTGGAGTTAGCTGCGATTGTTCATGCCCTTAAGATTTGGTGGCATTATCTTTATGGGGTGTCCTGTGAAGTTTATACTGATCATCGCAGTTTGCAATATTTGTTCAAGCAAAGGGACCTAAATTTGAGGCAGCGCAGATGGATGGAATTAGTAAAAGAGTTTGACATTACTATCCTATATCATCCAGGTGAAGCAAATGTAGTTGCATATGCCTTGAGTAGAAAGGTGGAGAGTATGGGTAGTTTGACTTTCATTTTAGTAGAAGAGAGGCCATTAGCTTTGGATATCCAGTTCTTGGCCAACATATTTGTACGGCCAGGTATTTCAGAGCCCAGCCGAGTTCTTTCATGTGTCGTAGCTCAGTCTTCACTATTTGAGCAGATCAAGGCTCGCAAGTATGGTGATCCACACTTAATGGTACTTCGAGAAACGGTACTACGAGGTGGTGCCAAGGAAGTTACTGCAGATGGTGTTCTACGACTCCAGGATCGTCTGTGTGCTCCTAATGTGGATGAACTGAGGAAAAAGATCCTAGAGGAGGCACACATTTCTAGGTATTCTATTCATCCTAGTGCTACGAAGATGTATCGTGACTTGAGGCAATACTATTGGTGGCGACGAATGAAAAAGGACATAGTTGAGTATGTAGCTAGGTGTCTAAATTGCCAGCAAGTTAAATATGAGCACCAGAGGCCAGGCGGCCTACTTCAACAGATGACTATACCAGAATGTAAATGGGAACACATCACTATGGACTTTGTAGTTGGGTTGCCGCGGACCTTGCAGAAGTTTGATGCAGTTTGGGTCATTGTCGACAGGTTTACCAAGTCAGCACACTTTATTCCTGTTGTGACTACGTATACTTCAGAAAGGTTGGCCCAGATTTATATTCAGGATATAGTTCGGTTGTACGGTGTCCCAATTTCTATCATATCGGATAGAGGCCCTCAGTTTACTTCACATTTATGGAGAGGAGTACAAAGTGAATTAGGGACCCGTGTAGAGCTCAGCACGGCCTTTCATCCGTAGACCGATGGACAGTCAGAGCGGACAATTCAGATTTTGGAGGATATGCTCAGGGCATGTGTGATTGACTTTGGAGGTCAGTGGGACCGTTTCCTGCCTTTTGCCGAGTTTGCTTATAATAACAGTTACCAATCCAACATCAAAATGGCTCCATTTGAGGCTTTATATGGCCATCGATGTTGTTCAGTTATCAGATGGTTTGAGCCCGATAAGGCTAAGTTATATGGTACTTATTTGGTAAAGGATGCCTTGGAAAAGGTAAAGTTGATTCAGGAGTAACTTCGTACAGCACAGTCAAGACAGAAGAGTTACACGAATCAGAAAGTGCGTGATTTACCATTTATGGTAGGTGAAAAAGTTCTCTTGAAGGTTTCGCCGATGAAGGGAATTATGAGATTCGGGAAGAAGGGCAAGCTGAGCCCAAGGTTTATAGGCCTATTTGAGGTGTTTAGATGAGTTGGAGAGGTTACTTATGAGCTTGCATTGCCTCCCAGTCTATCGGGAGTTCATCCGGTTTTCCATGTATCTATGCTCCGAAAGTATCATGCCGACCTATCACATGTGTTGGACTTCAACACAGTTCAACTAGATAAGAGTTTGGGTTATGAAGAAGAGCCATTTGCCATTGTTGATAAACAAGTTCGCTAGTTGAGGTCCAAGAGGATTTCTGTAGTAAAGGTCCAGTGGAGGGGCCAACCATTCGAGGAAGCGACTTTGGAGGTCGAGGAAGACATGCGGAGCAGATATCCACACTTATTCAACGCTCCAGGTATAATTCTAAACTCGTTCGAGGACGAACGTTTGTTGAAGAGGTGGAGAATATAATGACTCAACCGGTCATTTTAACTTTTAGAACCCCTTCCCTAAAATAAAACTTCCCATATGTGCTTTTAATGATTTATGACTTGCGGGGATGGTTGGTTCGGGATTCGGAAGTTTGAAACCGGAACACTTGGTTCCTTAAGTTGGCCTTAAAGTGCTAAGTTTGACTTCGGTCAACATTTTGAGAAAACGACCCTAGAATAGAATTTTGACGATTTCAACAGCTTCGTATGGTGATTTTGGACTTAGGAGGGTGTTCAGAATTTTTTTTGGAAGTCCATAGTTAAATTAGGCTTGAAATGGCTAAAATAGGTATTTAAGTTTGGAAGTTTGACCGGGGAGTTGACTTTTTGATATCGGAGTCAGAATCTAGTTTTGAAAATTTTCATAGCTCCGTTATGTCATTTCTGATTTGTGCGCAAAATTTGAGGTCAATCGGACTTGATTTGATAGATTTTGGCACCGAATGAAGAAGTTTGAAATTTTAAGTTTCATTAAGCTTGAATTAGAGAACGATTCGTGGTTTTAGCGTTGTTTGATGTGATTTGAGGTTTCGACTACGTTCGTATGATGTTTTAGGATTTGTTGATATAATTGGTTGAGGTCCCGAGGGGCTCGGGTGAGTTTCGGACGGCTAACAGATCATTTTTGGCTTTTGGAACATTGTTGATAGCTGCTCGAAATTTTCTTCTGATTTCCTTATACGCGATCGCGTGGATTGGGTTGCGATCTCGTAGGCTTAATTTAGCAGCTGCGAATTTGTTTTATGCGATCGCGTGGGCAAGTCCGCGATCGCGTAGGTTGGATTCCGTTGTGCTATCATAACGTGTGGCTACGGTTGCGTTCGCGAAGAGGAAACAAAGCAGAAGCTGACCACGCGCTTAATGCTTCGCGATCGCGTGAGGAGGCTCGCGATCGCATAGGCTTGTAGAGACTGTGCTTCACGATCGCGTGGGAAATTCCGCGATCTCGTAAGGTTAATGTTTGGGCAGTAAATTTAATGCTATGTGATCGCATGAGGAAGTTCGCGATCGCATAGAAGAAATCACTGGGCAGAGAGTTTAAGTTCTAAAAATGAGACTTCGTCCCATTTTCTATTTTTAACGATTTGGAGCTCGGATTTAGGCGATGTTTGAGATATTTTAAGAGAAAACAACGGGGTAAGTATTTTTAACTCAATATTGGTTAAATTACCTGAATCCATCACTATTTTTATCATTTAATTGGTGAATTGAGTTGGAAAAGTTTGAAAACCCTCTTGGATAAAATTGAGGATTTGAGGGCCGAATTATTATCGAAATTTAGTGTTTTGTTATGGGTAGACTCGTGGTTGAGTGGGTGTTCACATTTTGTTTCTTTTGTCGGTTTCTGAGATGTGGGTCCCACAAACAAAGTTTTAATTAATTTCGAAATCCCAGTAATCGCAATTGCGATAAATTGGTCACAAATAGCCCTCGCAAATGCGGACCTATTCTTCGCAAATGCGAAGCTCATCAATAATATGTCGAGTCGCAAATGCGACTTTGCCTTCGCAAAAACGGAAATGGAAAGTTCGCAAATACGAACTTTACCATGCAAGTGCGAGGACCCCCAGCCATATCCAGGCTCGAAAATGCGGTGGTTTCTTCGCAAATGCGAGATCTGCAACATACACCAGAAACACCAGGCACCAGCTATGATTCTAAGTCCAAAATCCTTCTTTAGCCTATCCAAAACACACTTGAGCCCTCGAGGCAGCAAACCAAACATGCAAAAAAGACAAAAAACCTCATACGAACTCGCTCGCATGACCAAAACTGTCACCACCCGGAATTCCCACCTTCGGGATCGTGATATTGCCTAACATTTCACTTGCTAAGCAAGCCAATGTTAGAGTTACTCTTCACTAATTTTAACCACTTTGAACAATTTAACCAATTAAACATAAATGAAATTCATAAAAAAATATGAAATAGCGTAATAAACCAATATCCAATACAACCCGGATCTGGAGTCACAAGTACATGAGCTTCTAGAGTTTCTACAAACAGGGTATGAAATAAGTACAGCTATCTCGAATGTATAGAACAGTAAATAAGGGGAAAGTGGAAGGAGACTTCAAGGTTTGTAGGCGCCATCAGATCTACTCGAGTCTCCAAAAACCTAATATGTTCAGGAAGTGCAGAGTGTAGTATGAGTACAACCGACCTAATGTACTCCATAAGTGTCGAGCTTAACCTCGACGAGATAGTCACGAGGCTATGACATGGCATCCACGTAAATAAACATGTGCATATAACAATATACGTACAACATAACAACAGTTAAAGGCTAATCATGTACTATTGGAAGGTGACATGCGAATGGGGTACAAGATACGATAACTACAACAGGGAACAATAACAAGAAACAGTCAATAAGACTTTAACCAGTAAAGCGAATAAACACAATGAGTAATACGGCACGGCATCATCTCTCATGCTTTTACTCTCAAGCTCACTATAAAATAGTAATAACGACACGCCATCACCCTTTGTACTTTTACTCTCAAGTTCATCATGAATCAGTAGATACGGCATGACATCACCCTTCGTGCATTAACTCTCACATATGGCACGACATCACCCTACGTGCATTAACTCTCAAATATGTCACGACATCACCCTTCGTGCATTAACGCTCAAATATGTCACGGTATCACCCTTCAGGCTTTAACACTCTCCCTTACCATATAACAATGAACATATATCAATTGGGAGATAGAATAAACAAGGACAAACCTTACGTCAACAATGGTTCCACAATTCAAATCTCAACTTCAAAAACAATACTCAGTTATCACAGATAGTCCATAAATGTGGAAGGAATGATCAATTTAGTAATTAACTAGTCTAAGCATGGATATCATGATCAAAGAAAATAATAAATTACAAGAAACAAGTCCCACCAGCTTGCTTTAACCCAACAACAATGCATAAGTACTCGTCACCTCACATATACGTTGTACCCAACATTTAAACAAGTAGCGAATACACAAACAAATCCTAATCCCTCAAGTTAAGGTTAACCACGACACTTACCTAGCTCCAAATATCCACTCAAAGCTCAACCATGACTTTGCCTTTCAAACAAGCCTCCAAACCATCCAAATCTAGAAATTTATCAACCAAACAATTCAAAATAAGCCCTAGAAAATACCCACGAATGATAAAGGTTCAATTTAGGTCATTATTGAAATTCGGACCAAAACCCGATTACCCATTAACCCCCAACCCCGGTTGTGTAATTTGCTTCGCAATTCAACCTTAATTTTAGGTCTAAATTCGGATTTTACAAAAATCCCTAATTCTTCCCAAACCCCAATTTCCACCATGAAAATCCTAGATTTTAGGTTGAAATCGTATGAAAGTAATGGAAGATTGAAAGAAAATAGGTTAAAATCACTTACCAATGAATTGGGGAAGAAGGGATCTATGGAAAATCTCCTCTAGGGTTCTCTAGATTTGAATTTTGAAAGAATGAGAGAAATCCCGTTTAACTCAGCATTTGACCAGGCACAGATGTCGCAATTGAGAACCCCGAAAATGCAAAAAAGGCCTCGCAATGGCGAAGCATTCACACCTCTGATATCATGGCATTTCCGATGATTTGTTCGCAAATGAGAACTGTGGTTCTCCGCAATTGCGACTCTTTTGATTGCAAATGCAAACCTTGGCTAACCCAACCCTCTTCTAAACCAGAACCGATTTTCACTTGCTATCTATCTAAGTCCAAGCTCACTTCCAAACATATCCGAAACTCACCTGAGCCCTCGGGGCTCTAAACCAAATATGCACACAAGTCCAAAAAGATCATACCAACTTGCTCGCTGGATCAAATCGCCAAAATAATACCTAGAACTATGAATCAGATACTAAATCAAATGAAATTTTCAAGAAAACTTTAGGACTTCTATTTTAACAACTGGACGTCCGAATCACATCAAACCAATTCCATTTCTCACCAAATTTGACAAACAAGTCATAAATATAGAAATGGACCTATACCGAGTTCCAAAACCAAATATGGGCCCGATATCAATAAAGTCAAATACTGGTCAAAAAAGCAATTCCGGGCATACGCCCAAGTCCCTAGCTCGACAAAAAAGCGATAACTCGAGCTAGGGACTTCCGAATGCTTTTCCGGGCATACGCCCAAGTCCCAAATCATGATTGCGACCCACCGGGACCGTCGAAATACAGATCCAGGCTCATTTTATCAAAACGTTGATTAAAGTCAACTCAAATAAATTTTTAAGGCGAAATTTCATATATTTTCAATTTTTAACATAAAAGCCTTACGAAAAAACACCTGAATTGCGTACAGAAATCAAGGAAGGCTTAAAAAAGCTATTGGAGGCTTCGAAACATAGAATTATGGTTTAAAAACTCTAGATGGCCTATCGGATCATCACACATTGTCCACCTCTAAAACAACTGTTCGTCCTCGAACGGACATAGAAAAGTACGTGGACTGGTGAATATGTGTGGATATCTACTCCGCATATCCGACTTGGATCCCAAGTAGCTTCATCAATGGGTTGACCTCTCCACTACACTTGAGCATAAGGATAACTTTTAGACCTCAACTGTCGAACCTGCCGGACTAGAATAGCCACCAACTCCTCCTCATAAGTCAAATCCTTGTCCAACTGGACTGATCTGAAGTCTAACACATGGGATGAATCACCGTGATACTTCCGGGGAATGGACACATAGAACACCGGATGGACTGCTGATAAACTAGGTGGCAATGCGAGCTTGTAAGCCACCTCACCCACTCTCTGAAGAATCTCAAAAGGTTCGATATACCTAGGGCTCAACTTGCCCTTCTTCCCGAACCTCATCACACCCTTAATGGGTGAAACCCAAAGAAATACCCTCTCTCCGACCATGAATGCAACATCACGAACTCTACGATCGGCAAAACTCTTCTACCTGGATTGCTTTGCGAAGTTGATCCTGAATAATCTTGACCTTATCCAAGGCATCCTATACCAAATTTGTACCCAACATCGAGCCTCCCCCGATTCGATCCATCCAACTGGAGAATGGCACTGCCTCCCGTATAATGCCTCATAGGGGGCCATCTGAATGCTCGACTGGTAGATGTTGTTGTAGGCAAACTCTGCAAGTGGCAAGAGCTGATTCCATGAACCCACAAAAATAATAACACAAGCGCGGAGCATATCCTCCAAGATCTGAATAGTGCGCTCGGACTGTCCATCCGCCTGAGGATGAAATGTTGTGTTCAACTCAACCTGCATGCCCAACTCACGCTGCACTGCCCTCCAGCAGTGTAAGGTGAACTGCGTACCTCGATTAGAAATGATAGACACAGGAACACCGTGAAGACGGACGATCTCGCGGATGTAGATCTTAGCCAGCCGCTCTGAAGAATAGGCAACTGCCATATGAATGAAATGCACTGACTTGGTAAGTCTGTCCACAATAACCCATACCGTATCGAACTTTTTCTGAGTCCGTGGGAGCCCAACAACAAAATCCATAGTGATACGCTCCCACTTCCACTCAGGAATCTCTAGCTTCTGATGCAAACCACCAGGTCTCTGATGCTCATACTTTACTTGCTGACAATACTGAGCTACATATGCAACTATAATTGTTCTTATGGACCTTCAACTGTTGCGAACCCTATGCGATCACCCTGCCATCCTGCATCAATACTGCTTCGAGCCCAATACGAGATGCATCACAATACACCGTATAAGTTCCTGAACCTGTAGGCAACACCAACACCGACACCGTAGTCAAAAAGATCTTGATCTTCTAAAAGCTCTCCTCACACTCGTCTGACCATCTGTAAGGGCACCCTTCTGGGTCAAACTGGTCAATGGGGCTATGATAGACGAGAACCCCTCAACGAACCGATGGTAATAACCCACCAAACCCAAGAAACTCTGAATCTTCGTAGCTGAAGTGGGTCTAGGCCAGTTTTGAACTGCCTCAATCTTCTTAGGATCCACCTGAATGCCCTCTGCCGATTCGACGTGCCCCAAGAATAAGGGTGTTCAAAACCGAACCGAAACCGAAAACCAAACCAAAACCGAAGCTTAATGGTTTATTGGTATCAGGTTAACGATTTAACGAACGAGGAACATATTGAATTTGTTTTATTAACGGCTCATCGGTTTGGGGGAGGATTATTCAATTTTCTTAACGGATAATCCGTTAACCCGTTAAGAAAAAAATAAAATAATAATATATATATATATATATA
>AWOL01S0030765.1:6795-21918 GCA_000715115.1 Nicotiana otophora
GATGATTCGATCCAACAAGTTCCAATAGAGGATAGTTCCGAGGTAAGTACTAATTCCTCACAAGTTTCTTCAAAAGAGGAACTTCCCATTTTTATGAATCAGCCCAGGGAGTCAAAGGTCGTAGAAGTGGATGATGATTAAGATGGGAGGACTAATGAGCCCATTCCAAAAAGGAGATATGATTCCTCCGCAACCAAACAAGTAATGATGAATGATATAGCACTTTATAGATGTTTCCACATGTCAAATTTAATCATTGGAATAAACTATTGGTCGTGAAAAGCACCAAGGAAGAAATTCAAAAGATCCAGGTCGCCAAAATTCTCAAGCGACAGGTTCGAATACTAAATACTTCAGAAAGAGAAGGCCAGTCAATGCAAGGAGAAATAAAGCACGTTTTATTCGAAATACAATATGAAATTTGCGTGGAACTACCTGAAGTCCAAGCCGTCTATTAAACTTCTCTATGAAGTTATATATTATGCATGCATTCATTTTAGTGAAGATGTCAATCTTGAATCAGTTTTCTCACTTGAAGATAAGCCCACATGAGAGACTCTCTTTTTTCTGGATGTTTATGAAGACTATGGAAATGATCATTACAAAATTTAAAAACCAAAGCCAAAGGTGAAAGAACAGATCCAAAGCATCACAGTGATCCACAAGAAGAAATCAAAGTGTATGCATCGATGTGGGACAAACAAACACATGCCACAACTTTTTTTGACTCGGAAGCAGCCTCCTCACTCATTAATCATGTAGTCTTACAATATGAGTATTGGGTGTCATACTTTAAGAATTTCAACACAAAATGAAATGGAATTCTGACCGAAACTGTCATTACCAAGCACCCGATCACCATTGAATTCTTCCTAGGACTGAAGTACATGAGCAAATTGATTGAGTCACATGTCCCGGGTATAGATTTGATTAGTGTTTTTGACATTTACATGATTTTGCAGGATAAACACCATATCATAGTCAATGGGATAGCATTCAAAAAGCAATTCAAGCTGTATTGTGTAGTCCTGAGATTGTTCCAGCTCACAAAAGAAGATCAACTCGGAGAAATCGAAGCACAAATCACACAACACTCTTGTGTAGAATCTCACATTGAATTCTTAACAGAATGTGAAAATCATTATAGAAAAATGAAGAGTTCTTCATTAAACCACCTTTGAAGAAAAATGATAATATCAATCCTATACTGGCAAGTCACTATGGTATGAATACAGCCCACCTTCGGCTTGCAAAAATGGAGTATCGGGAGCTAGTGGAGTTTGATCTCATTGTGCCATCAAATTCACAATAGGCGTGCTTAGCATTTTATGTTAACAAAAAAGCCGAGCAAACAAGAGGTAAAATGAGATTGGCAATTAATTACCAACCACTCAATCATTTTCTTTTGGATGACAAGTTTTCCATCCCTAATAAGTTAACCCTTTTGTCCCAACTTGTCTAAACAAAATAGTATTCTATGTTTGATCTCAAATCAGGCTTTTGGTAATTGGGAATCTACTTGGATGATACGAAAAACTTGAATTTTGTATTTCCGATCACCATTTTTAGTGGAAAGTCGTGCCTTTCAGTTTACAAACTGCTCCATCTTTGTTTCAAATGTCCAAAATGAAAATATCTCAGTCCATCCTTCACACATCACTTCTTTATATTGATGATATTCTACTATTCAGTGATACTTGGGAGGAGCATATAAATTTGCTCAATCATTTTGCATCTTTAATGCGAAAAATGGCATCATCCTTTCAGCCAAAAAATGGTTTTTGCAAAAAAAGAGATTGATTTTTTGGGCATGAATTATTCCCATGGAGAACACACCTCTGGTCCTCATATTTCCAAAGAACATCTCAAGTTCCCCGATATTGGGTTCACAACAAAGCAAATACAGCAGTGTTTGGGAATAATAAATTAAGTGAGAGATTTTATTGCTATTTTTATACATATATTTCTCCTCTCACAGAAAATTTGAAGCAAAATGCCCGGCCATGGGGCCAGGATAAAAACGATGCAGTGAGAAAAAATAAATGAGATGTCTCAAAGTGTAAGAATCTTTGCATATTTCCTCATATGGAAATAAAATATTGCAGACAGATGCCAGTACTGAATATTGGAGCGCAATTGTATTTGAGGAAGAAAATGTTCGGAGAAAAATAGATGGTTATGCTAGTGGAGGATTTAAGGATACTGAACAACACTTTCATACCATGTTCAAGGAGGTTCTTGCAGTTAAAAATGAGATTAAAAAGTTTAATTTTCTTCTAATTCACTAACAATTTCTTATACATATGGTTATGAAGGCTTTTCCGAGGATGATCCAGTTGAATCCAAAGGTAATTTCGAATCCGAAAATTCTCGGATAGGCTGAATTGTTTTGACTGATTTTCTTTGAAGGGATGTGTGATGACCCAAAATGTCATCTTTAATTTAAACATTCATTTATGTGTTATAATACCTCAAAAAGCACTATTCATCACTCCTCGACTTGTGTGCACAGTCCGCATAATATTTTGAAAAGTTTTTATATGAAAAATTGATTAAAATATGAAATAGAGCTTTAAAACTCAAATAAGTTGACTTTGGTCAACATTTTGAGAAAACGGAGTCGGATTAGTGTTTGACAGCTCCGGTAGGTCCGTATCGTGATTTGGGACATGGATGTATTCTCGAAATCGAATTCGGAGGTACCTAGCTCAAATTATCGCTATTTAACGGAAACTATAAATTTAAAGGCTAAAGATTTTCAAAGGTTGCCCACGGATTTGACTTTTTGATATCGGGGTTAGAATCCGATTTTGTAAATTTGAATAGATATGTTATGTCATTTATAACTTGTGTGCAAAATTTGAGATCAATCGGACTTGACTTGATAGGTTTCGGTATCGAATTTAGAAGTTGAAAATTCTTAAGTTCCTTAAGTTTGAATTGGGGTATGATTCGTGGTTTAATGTTGTTGGATGTGAATTGAGGCCTCGACTAAGTTCGTATGATGTTTAAGGACTTGTTGTATTTGGTTGAGGTCCTGGGGGCCTCGGGTGGATTCTGAATGGTTAACTGATCAAAAATTGGACTTAAGGAAAATATGATATTTTAGCCTTCTGGTGTAATCGCACCTGCGGATTTTATTCCGCGGATGCGAGCTCGTAGAAGTGATCCATGTCTCGCAGAAGTGGACGGGGTGTCGCAGAAGCGGCCCACGCATCACAGAAGCGGGAAAAAGGGGAAGGGGCAGTCTTGCGCAGAAGCAGATACTAGTACGCAGAAGCGAGCCAGCCCACAGAAGCAACCCCAATTTCCACAAAAGTAGAACTGCAGATGCGGTCAAGTGTCCGCAGATGCGAAAAAGCCTGGACAGAACCCATAAAATTGTAAGTTAACCATTTTTACTCATTTTTGACTTTTGAGTCTCGGATTTAGGAGATTTCAAAGGGATTTTTTATGACTTTGAATTCGGTAAGTGTTATATAACAAAAGGTGATTGTATTTCATAAATCCATATCTATATTCATCATTTATTTCAGATTTAGATGAAAGAAATTTGAATTATTGTAAAACTTTCCAAATAAAAAATTTAATATTTGAAGGTCCATTTGACATCAGAATTTGATAATATTTGTATGGTTGGACTCGTCTCAGAACGGGTGTTCGGATTTCGTAGTATTTTTTGAGATTCGAGACATGGGCCCCACTATTGAGTTTTGAGATGAATTTTGGATTTTAATCTAGAAAATTAGTAAATTCATATGGAATTAATTCCTACGATTTGTATTGAGTATATTGAATTATTTATGACTAGATTTGAAGATTTGAGACACGAATTCGCGAGGCAGAGGTTTATTGGATTATTGAATTTGGTTGCAAAAGGAGGTAAGTATTGTGTTTAACCTTGACTTGAGGGAGTACGATTTATTTGCCTATTTGCTACGTGATTTAATGTGCAGGTACAACGTATATGTGAGTGACGAGTAATTATGCGTTGTGGTTGAGTCAAAGCATGCTGGAGGAATTTATTTCATTTTGAATAATTGTTTATTTAATTAAGATATTCCTGCTTAAGCTTATTATTGATTATTTGATCATTATTCATGAAATATTTATTGATTTAGTTATTGTTGAATATGGTGAGAAAGAGTGCAAAAGCACGAAGGGTGATGCCGTGCCATTTTTATTATTTATACTATCATTGTCATGGTGAGAAAGAGTGTAAAAGCACGAAGGGTGTTGCCGTGTCATTTTTGAGGGTAAAAGCACGAAGGATGATGTCGTGCCATTTTCAGAGAGTGTAAAAGCACGAAGGGTGATGCCATGCCAAAAGAGAGTTAAAGCATGTAGGGTGATGACGTGCCAATTATTATTATTTATTTATCACTTTATGGGAGGAATGAGATTAAAAGCACGAAGGGTGGTGCCGTGCTATTTTCATATTATTAGTTGATGAATTAATTGGCTGCTAAGTGATACTTCTACTATTGAAATTATTATATCATTCCCCTTCCCATGTCCTCTCCCAATTTATAAATTGTTATTTATTGTATTATTGTTGCTTCGTATTTGCATATACTTGTACAGGTTGTTTACGTACGTGTCTTGTTATAGCCTCGTCACTACTTTGTCGAGGTTAGGCTCACTAGTTACGGAGTACATGGGGTCGGTTGTACTCATAATTCACTCTACACTTCTTGTGCAGATTTTGGAGTTGGCCTCAGCGTCGTACCATAGACGTCCTCGGATTCAGCTACTCAGAGGAGACCTGAGGTATAACTGCATAGCGTTCGTAGTTATGAAGTCCCCTTTTATCTTATCTTAGCTTTGTATTATCTTTCATACAGCTTGAATTTTATTCAGACCTTTATTTTATCATTCTAGTAGCTCGTGCTTTTGTGATACCAGATTCGGGGATGTATTGTGATGATTCGGTAGTTATGGTCTTCTGCACTTTATTTCAATAATTGACTTCTATTTAATTTAATATGCTTAAAAATGGTTAAGATTATTTTAATGTTGGCTTGCATAGCAAGTGAAATGTTAGGCACCATCATGGTCCTGAAGGTGGAAATTTCCGGTCGTGACAAGTTGGTATCAGAGCACTAGGTACGATATCTGTACTTTTCTCTCAGAGACTATGAAGTTTGGGAATATTATCACTTCTTTCTTATTCTGTCGTGCGATTTTATTTTGTCATCAATGATTGAACCATTCTATTCTTATTCTCTCGCAGATGGCGAGAACACGTAATACATCTACCGACGGACAAGGGCTAGAGCCCCCGGTGGCAACTATTACCAGGGGTAGAGGTCGAGGCTAAGGTCACGCTAGAGGTTAATGTAGAGGAAGAGGTAGAGCCCAGTCAAGGGCTCGAGTAGCAGCACCTGTTGTAGAACCTCAGGTGGATTTGGAAGAAGAGTTTCCAGCTTAGACCATACCTGTTATACCAATCCAGGTCCCGGAAGGATTCATAGCTACTCCAGTACTTCAGGACGCTCTAGTTCGTTTGGTTAGTCTTATGGAGGGTGTGGCCCATAATGGTACATTTCCAGTGGCACCAGCCGTCTCACAGGCTGGGGGGAGGACCACAAACTCCCACTACTCCCACTCTGAAGCAGATGACTCCCCAGTATCAGGCTCCAGCAGCCCCGCAAGTTGGGGTAGTTCATCCAGTTGTTATGGCACAGGCCGGTGATAGGCCTTCCATGTCATCTAAGGCCTTATTGAGATTGAATAAGTTTACTAAGCTCTTTCTAGTTCACTTCAGTGGTACACCTTCCGAGGACCCACAGGATTATCTTGACCGCCGCCATTAGGTATTGCGGAACATGGGTATAGTTGAGACCAATAGGGTTACTTTTGATGTATTTCAGATGACGGGTTCAGCCAAGAGATGGTGGAGAGATTATACATTAAACAGTCCAGTTGGATCGCCTACATTGACCTGGGAGCAGTTCTCACGGCTATTTCTAGAGAAGGTCCTCCCTATTAAATTGAGAGAGGATTACCGCATGCAATTTGAGCGTCTACAGCAGGGCAGTATGACTACTCAGTATGAGACCCATTTTGTGGATTTAGCCCATCATGATCTCATTTTACTACCTACTGAGGGAGAAAGAGTGAGAAGGTTTATTGAGGGACTCACTCACCCTATCAGGCTTTAGATGTCCAAGGAGATCGGAAGTGAGATTTCCTTTTAGGCGGTTGCTAATATTACGAGGATGATCGAGATGGTTCTTGCAAAGGAGAGAGGGCAGGGGTCTGATAAGAGTCCTCGTCAGTTCAGTGGGTTCAGTGGTGCCTCGTCTGGAGGCAAGGGTAATTTTGGTAGAGGTTATCCTCCTAGGCCATTTCATTCAGTGCTCCAGGAATCCCACAGTACTTCAGGTGGTCACGACCCTTATGTGTCTTATTTCGACCAGCTAGCTTACAGTGAACCACCAGCTCCTTTTGATGTACCTATGATCCAGAGTCATTAGAGTGGTTATCCAGGTTGATATGGCCAGTTCCAGGGTCAACAGTCACAACAGCCGAAGACCTGCTATACTTGTGGTGAATCGAGACACATTGAAAGATTTTTCCCTCGGGCATCTGGTAATTCATAGCAGCAGGGTTCCCATGCTATGATTCCAGCACCAGCTGTTCCGTCACCTGCCCAGCCATCTAGGGGCAATGGTCAAAAAGTTAGAGGTAGAGGTCAGGCCGTTAGAGGTGGAGGACATCCAATTAGAGATCATCCCAGGGACGCGGTTCGGAGTGGTGGGGCCCAGCCCCAATTTTATGTTTTTACAGCTAGGCCTGCAGCCGAGTCATCCGATGCAGTGATCACAAGTATGGTTCTAGTTTGCCATAGAGATGCTTCAATTCTATTTGATCCAGGATCTACTTATACCTACGTGTCCTCTTATTTTTCTTCATATCTGGTTGTACCTCTTGATTCTCTAAGTGCTTCTATGTTTGTGTCCATACCGGTGGGAGATTCTATTATGGTAGATCATGTCTATCGTTCGTGTGTGGTTACTATTGGGAGTCTTGAGACGAGCGTGGATCTTCTACTACTTAACATGGTAGATTTTGATGTCATCTTGGGTATGGATTAGTTGTCACCTTATCATTCTATATTGGATTGTCACGCCAACATGATGAGCTTAGCCATGCCGGGGTTACCTCTACTAGAGTGGAAAGGGACTCTTGTCCATTCTACCAGCAAGGTTATCTCTTATATGGTCGAGAAGGGGTGTCTAGCTTATTTGGCTTATATTCGCGATCCCAACGCGGAAGTTCCTTCTATGGATTTAGTTCCAGTTGTACGTGAATTTCTAGATGTATTTCCTGCATAACTAGCGGGAATGCCACCCGACAGAGATATTAACTTCTGTATTAATTTAGCTCCGGGCACTCAACCCATTTCTATCCCACCATACCGTATGGCAGCATCGCAGTTGAACGAATTGAAGGAGCAGTTACAAGACTTGCTTGATCAGGGATTCATTAGGCCGAGTATCTCGCCCTGAGCTACACCAGTACTATTTGTAAAGAAGAAAGATGACTCTATGCGGATGTGTATAGATTATCGGTAGTTGAACAAGGCCACTATCAAAAACAAATATCCGTGGCCAAGCATTGATGACTTATTCGATCAGCTTCGGGGTGCCAGGGTGTTTTGAAAGATTGATTTGAGGTATGGTTACCATCAATTGAAGATTAGGTCATCTGATGTCTCTAAGACAGCTTTTCAAACTCAGTATGGACATTACGAATTCCTAGTGATGTCATTTGCACTGACAAATGCCCCAGCAGCATTTATGGATTTGATGAACCGGGTGTTCAAACCATATTTGGATTATTTTGTGGTTGTATTCATTGATGATATCTTGATTTACTCCAGCAGTCGAAAGGAGCATGCGCAACATCTTTGTTTTGTGCTTCAGACTTGGAAGAATAATCAGTTATATGCCAAATTTTCAAAATGGAAATTTGGTTAGACTCTGTTGCCTTTTTGGGTCATGTTGTATCGGCAGAAGGCATAAAAGTGGATCCTAAGAAGATTGAGGCAGTTCAGAATTGTCTAGACCTACTTCAGCTACAGAGATCCAGAGTTTCCTGCATTTGGCAGGTTATTATCGTCGGTTTGTGGAGGGGATTTCATCCATTGCATCCCCACTGACCAAATTGACATAGAAGGGTGCCCCATTTAGATGGTTAGATGAGTGTGAGTTGAGCTTTCATAAGCTCATGACCTCTTTGACTACAACGCCAGTGTTGGTATTACCCACAGGTTCAAGATCTTATATGGTGTATTATAATGCATCTCGCGTTGGGCTTGGTGCAGTATTGATTCAAGATAGTAGGGTGATTACATATGCATCGCGATAGTTGAAAGTTCACGAGAAGAATTATCCTGTCCATTACTTAGAATTGGCAGCCATTGTCTATACACTGAAGATTAGAAGGCATTACCTTTATTGTGTCTCATGTGAGGTAATCACTGATCATCGTAGCCTACAGTATCTGTTTAGGCAAAAAGATCTCAATTTGAGGTAGAGAAGATGGTTGGAGTTGTTGAAAGACTATGATATCACAATTTTGTATCACCTCGGAAAGGCCAATGTGGTGGCCGATGCTTTGAGTAGAAAGGTTATATGTATGGGCAGTCTTGGGTATATTCCGGTTGGTGAGCGACCATTTGCTGCAGATGTTTAGACATTGGCTAATCAGTTTGTGAGGTTAGATGTTTCAGAACCTAGTTGGGTTCTAGCTTTCACAGTCGCTCGATCTTCTCTATATGAGTGTATCAGAGAGAGAAAGTATAACGATCCTCATTTGCTTGTCCTTAAGGATACGGTACAACACGGTGGTGCCAAACAGGTTGCTGTGGGTGAAGATGGAATTCTATGGATTCAGGGTCGTATTTGTGTGCCTAATATGGATGGGGTTCGTGAATTAATTCTTGAGGAGACACACAGTTCCAGGTATTCTATACATCCAGGTGCCGCCAAAACGTATCAAGATTTGCGGCAACATTATTGTTGGAGGAGAATGAAGAAGGATATTGTTGCATATGTAGCTCGGTGTCTAAATTCTCAGCAAGTCAAGTACGAGCATCAGAGACCTAGTGGTTTACATCAGAAGTTAGAAATTCCTGAATGGAAGTGGGAGCGTATCACTATGGATTTTGTTGTTGGGCTTCCATGAACTCAGATAAATTTCGACGCAATATGGGTCATTGTGGATAGGTTTACGAAGTCATCACATTTCATTCCAGTAGCAGTTACCTATTCTTCAGAGCGGTTAGCAGAGATTTACATCCGCGAGATTCTCCGCCTTCATGGTGTACCCGTGTCTATTATTTCTGATCGAGGTACGTAGTTCACTTCGAACTTCTGGAGGGCTGTACAGCGTGAGTTAGGCACGTGGGTTGAGTTGAGTATAACATTGCATCCACAGACAGACGGACAGTCAGAGCGCACTATTTAAATATTGGAAGATATGCTTCGCGCTTGTGTTATAAACTTTGGAGGTTCTTGGGATCCATTGTTGTCACTTGTGGAGTTTGCCTATAATAACAGCTACCAGTTGAGCAGTCAGATGGCTCCATATGAGGCATTATATAGAAGACGGTGTCGTTCGCCAGTTGGCTGGTTTGAACCGGGAGAGGCTCGGTTGTTGGGTACTGATTTGATACAGGATGCCTTGGATAAGGCCAAAATTATTCAGGATCAACTTCGCACAGCCCAGTCTAGGCAAAAGCGTTATGCCGACCGTAAAGTTCATGATATTGCATTCATGGTTGGAGAAAGAGTATTGCTACGGGTTTCACCTATGAAAGGTGTAATGAGGTTCAGAAAGAAGAGCAAGTTGATCCCTAGGTATATAGGACCCTTCGAAATTCTTGAAAGGGTGGGTGAAGTAGCCTTATAGGCTTGCATTACCACCTAGTTTATCAGCAGTTCATACGGTGTTCCATGTGTCTATGCTCTGGAAATATCATAGTGATCCGTCCCATATGTTAGATTTCAGCTCAGTCCAATTGGACAATGATTTGACTTATGAGGAGGAGTCGGTAGCTATTCTAGCCCGCTAGGTCCAACAGTTGAGCTCTAAGAGTTATCCATCAGTTCGAGTGCAATGCAGAGGTCAGCTGATAGAATCATCTACCTGGGAGTCCGTGTCGGACATGCAGAGTAGATATCCACACCTTTTTACCAGCCCAGGTACTTTCTCTAATTCCATTCGAGGATGAACGTTTATTTTAGAGGTGGAGAATGTGATGACCCAAAATGTCATATTTAATTTAAACATTCATTTATGTGTTATAAAACCTGAAAAAGCACTCCTCGACTTGCGCAAACAGTCCGAATAATGTTTCAGAAAATTTTTATATGTAACATTGATTAAAATGTGAAATAGAGCTTTAAAACTCAATTGAGCTGGCTTTTTCAATATTTTGAGCAAACGGAGTTGGATCAGTGTTTTGACGGGTCCGGTCAGCCCATATCATGATTTGGGATATTTGTGTATGCCCGGAATCGAATTCGGAGGTCCCTAGCTCAAATTAACGCTATTTAACGGAAATTAGAAATTTAAAGGCTAAAGATTTCCAATGTTTGACGATGGATTTGACTTTTTGATATCGGGGTCGGAATTCGATTCTGGAAATTTGAATAGACCAGTTATGTCATTTATGACTTGTGTGCAAAATTTGAGGTCAATCGGACTTGATTTGATAGGTTTGGGCATCGAATGTAGAAGTTGAAAATTATTATGTTTCTTAAGCTTAAATTGGGGTATGATTCGTGGTTTTAGCATTGTTTGATGTGATTTGAGGTATCGACTAAGTTTGTATGATGTTGTAGGACTTGTTGGTGTATTTAGTTGAGGTCCCGGGGGCTTCGGATGGATTACGAATGGATAAAGGACAAAAATTTGGACTTAAGGATAATCTGAAATTTTGGCATTCCGGTGTAATCGCACCTGCGGATTTTAGACCTCAGATGCGAGCTCGCAGAAGCGAGCCATGCCTCGCAGAAGGGGACAGTCTACAGAAGAGGACGGGGTGTCACAGAAGCGGCCCACGCATGGCAGAGGCAAGAAAAGGGGGAAGGGGCAGCCTTGCGCAGAAGCTGACGCTTCTTCACAAAAGCGAGCCAGCCTACAGAAGCGACCCCAATTTCCGCAAAAGTGGAACCGCAAATGCGGTCAGATGTCCGCAGATGCAAAAACGCCTGGACAGAACCCATAAAATCGGAAGCTAACCATTTTTACTCATTTTTGAGTTTTGAGTATCTGATTTAGGCGATTTCAAACGGATTTTTCATGACTTTGGATTAGGTACGTTTTCTATAACCAAAGGTGATTATATTTCATAAATACTTGTCTATATTCATCATTTATTTCATATTTAGATGGAAGTAATTGGAATTTTTGTAAAACGTTCCAAAAACGAAACCTTTAAGATATGAAAGTCCATTTGACATCAGAATTTGATAAAGTTTGTATGGTTGGACTCGTCTCGGAAGGGGTATTCTGATTTTGTATGTTTTTTGAGATTCGAGATGTGGGCCCCACTGTTGATTTTTGAGATTAATTTCGGATTTTATTTTGGAAAATTAGTAAATTCATATGGAATTAATTCCTACGATTTGTATTGAGTATATTGAATTGTTTATGACTAGATTTATTGATTTCAGACACGAATTCACGACACAAAGGTTTATTGGAATCTTGAATTTGGTTGCAAAGCATGGTAAGTATTGTGGTTAACCTTGACTTGAGGGAGTAGGGTTTATTTGTCTATTTCCTACGTGATTTAATGTGCATGTACAACGTATATGTGAGGTGACGAGTACTTATGCATTGTGGTTGAGTCAAAGCATGCTGGAGGAATTTATTTCATTTTGAATAATTGTTTATTTAATTAAGATATTCCTGCTTAAGTTTATTATTGATTATTTGATCATTATTCATGAAATTTTTATTGATTAGTTATTGTTGAATATGGTGAGAAAGAGTGTAAAAGCACGAAGGGTGATGTCGTGCCATTTTTATTATTTATACTATCATTGTCATGGTGAGAAAGAGTGTAAAAGCACGAAGGGTGTTTTCGTGTCATTTTTGATTGTAAACGCATGAACGGTGATGTCGTGCCATTTTCAAAGAGTGTAAAAGCACGAAGGGTGATGCCGTGCCAAAAGATTGTTAAAGCATGAAGGGTGATGCCGTGCCAATTATTATTATTTATTTATCAGTTTATGGGAGGAATGAGAGTAAAAGCATGACAGGTGGTTCTGTGCCATTTCCATATTATTAGTTGCTTATTTTATTGTTGATTAATTAATTGGTTGCTAAGTGATAATTCTCCTGCTAAAACTATTATATCATTCCCCTTCGCATGTACCCTCCCAATTTATAAATTTTTATTTATTATATTATTGTTGCTTCGTATTTGTATATACTTGTACATGTTATTTACGTATGTGCCTTGTCATAGCCTCGTCACTACATTGTCAAGGTTAGGCTCGACACTTACGGAGTACATGGGGTCGATTGTACTCATACTACACTCTGCACTTCTTGTGCCAATTTTGGAGTTGGTCCCAGCGGCATACCATAGACGTGCTCGGATTCAGCTACTAAGAGGAGACTTGAGGTATAACTGCATAGCATTTGCAGTTCTGGAGTTCCCTTCTATCTTATCTTAGCTATGTATTATCTTTCAAACAGCTTGAATTTTATTCAGATCTTTATTTGTATCATTCTAGTAGCTCATGCACTTGTGACACCAGATTCGGGGATGTATATTGAAGATTCGGTAGTTATGGTCTTCCGCACTTTCTTTCAGTAGTTGACTTCTGTTTAATTTAATTTGCTTAAAAATGGTTAAGATTATTTTAACGTTGCCTTGCCTAGCAAGTGAAATGTTAGGCGCCATTACAGTCTTGAAGGTGGAAATTTCGGGTCGTGACATGAAGGTGAATTTTTCAAAAGGTTTCTGCAACAAAAACACATGAAGAAGAATAAATCAGCAATTCAAATGTTCATACTCTCACATGAGCCACACCCAGGTTCTCCATCATTACATCACCCACCGGAGTTGTTTGATTTTTCAGATCCTATTGATCCGTCCATCTTATTAGAGAAGAGAAATTCTATGAACTCCAAAATTTTTGAAACTAAGGAGGCTCCATACTAGCACCTTTTGTTAAGTATAGCCTAGAAGTCAGTAAGGCAATAATACTAGCACCTTTTGGGTAGAAGATGGTTGATTAGGCATATGATTCTTAGGTATGAGAGTATTATCTATACATGCATGTACCAAAAAGATTTGTGGGAAGATTGTTGAGCTTAAATAAGTAAGGATTGGGTTGTGGAGTGAATGAAATCTTGTAGAAGAACCTTGTAGTTAAATTGCACACCTAGTGTTTGATAAAAGGCTCAAATGAGTTGAAATCATGAATACCTTCCTAATTTGTGTTTAATTTGTTTATGTCTCAAAATATATTGGGATTCCTAGAATTTACAGAACGTTGTAGTAATTTAAGGAAAGCTCAACTGAGGTATGTTGGCTAAAATTTCTCTCTTGGAATTGAATTTCATAATGTTCCTGTAAGTTTTAAAGTATAGGTTGCGTATTAAAATGTTGTGCATTTGAATCGTATTTCAAATGAAAGCTAGTATGCTAAATTGTGTGAGAAAATCTCAACATTCTTAAGACTCTTAATTGCTCATATGTGTACCTAAAGCCTTGATTGGAAATGTATTATTGTTGATAACCTATAAAGATGGTTGGAAGTGAAATCAGTGAATTGGGGATATAAAGTGTGGCCAACGTGCCAACAGTGAAAGTTATACTTGTGGCCAGTGGTGCCAATGAACTGAAATAATGTGAGAAAGATTATGAAATGAGCTTTGACTCAACTATTCTAAAATTGACTTCGATAATATAATTGGCTAAAAGCTTATGAACTCAAATGATGCCCATATGTGGATGTTTTAGCTAATGCTATGCTTTGTAAGTATTTTTTGATGTGTTTTGCGTTCTTATATATTCGTGAGCGGAAATTGTGTATCATTTTAACTTGTACTTCGATTGCCAATCATTTTACTCCATTTATTAGAAAGAAATCTATTGTGTTTAAAGCCTTCATTACTAATGAACTTAAAGTTGTGATTGCCGGAATATTCTATTTGTTGATAATTATGATGATGATCTATAAAATAGAAGAAATGAAAGTGTGGAATATGAAATACGACCATTGCTGGCATGTACCAAAACCGAGGAGCGCGACGAACACTCAACTGAGTGAACCCGACCGAGCAAGCCTGTTACATTTCATTCTACCCAAATTCATCCACGAATGTAGATAATACATATTTTCATTAATTAGACAAAAAGGTGTTCACGTCTACAATACCAATTCATTACCAATAGTTCCATCATTTTTAAAGTCTTAAATAGACAAATACTACAGCCACAACATAACATATTTCGCCCTTCCAAGCACCAATACAAAACCCACACTATGTCTACAGAGCCTGTATAGAAAAAGAAGAATACAATGATAATGTTGGCAACAAAGCCCCGGTTATACCTCAAACATAATAGATAAAGTACAAAATATTCATGACCCCGGGATGAAGTGGGGCTCACCAAGTCAGATGGGAAGAAGCTGTACTGCTATCATTGATCAATACCTCCTGTTGTGGAACCACCTGCATCCATTTAAAGATGCAGCGCCCCCGGCAAAAGGGACGTTAGTACCGTCGAATAGTACAACAACAACAACAACCCAGAAGAATCCCATTAATGGGGTCTGGGGAGGGTAGTATGTACGCAGACCTTACCCCTACCCCGAAGGAGTAGAGAGGCTGTTTCCGAAAGACCCTCGGCATAAAAAAAATAATAATAATAATAATAATAAAAAAAAATAGCAATACCATGGAATTCATAATAAAGATGCAAAGCAAAGGGAGAGGGTAGATAAAGGGAAGGGAGACAATATTAGTACCGCCACAACAATCGTAAGAAAGATAAGAGCANAACAACAACAACAACCCAGAAGAATCCCATTAATGGGGTCTGGGGAGGGTAGTATGTACACAGACCTTACCCCTACCCCGAAG
>AWOL01S0030775.1:16284-69883 GCA_000715115.1 Nicotiana otophora
GGTCCTGCGGACGCTAACAGCTACCTTGCAGTCTCCAAAGATAGCCGGCCTGAACTCAATGATCGCCGCCTTCTAACTCACCTGGATCTGCAAATAAAGTGCAGGGTATAGTATGAGTACAACTGACTCAGCAGTAACAGAAATAACTAAGAAACTGAGCAGTAGTGACAAGCTAAGCAGAATAATCCAATTATTATTTCCACAATTAAGTACAAACAGGAGTAGACAGGTAATTTCATAAATCAGTAAGTCTACAAGGAAAATTAATAGGTAAATGCAGCAACAACAAAAGTAAATGCAACCTCACAACAATGTCACTCCATCACTCAGCACTCACTCAACACTCAACGCTCAACACTCTGCGCTCACTGGGTGTGTGTACAGACTCCGAAGGGGCTCCCAAAGCTCAAGCACTAAGCACGGACAACTCACATGCCATAATATCAGTACCTGAATCCGCACGGTCAACTCACGTGCTACACGGACAACTCACGCACTATGGTATCAATACCTAGACCCGCACGGTCAACTCACGTGCTACACGGACAACTCACGCACTATGGTATCAATACCTAGACCCGCACGGTCAACTCATGTGCTACGCAGACAACTCACGCGCTATGGTATAATATCCTCACAACCAGGCCCTCGGCCTCACTCAATCATGTACCTCACTAGCCTCACCGTCATAAACAAATAAGGGAACACAGCTCACATCAAGTATCACAACATATTAGAAAATAATAGAGACTGAGGTAAACATGTACAATAATTTCTATGACTGAGTACAAATAATGTGAGCATGAATAAAGCCTAAGCATGATCTCTAACATGAAGGCAGACAAGTTCAACAACAAATAACTACGTAAACACAGATGATGGCCATGAGGCCTAACGGGACAGACCAAGTCTTAATTCGTCGAGGGATACACTCACATGGCCATCGCCTAGAGTGGGTATCACCTCCAAACAGTTACACGATATCACATTCTCTGGGTTTATACCCTCAAAGGCAGAGTTAAAACTGTTACTTACCTTAATAGCGTAAAATCCTACTCCGGGATGCCCTCGTCTCTGGACTTGATCTCCAAAAGTTCTGAATCTAACCAAAAATCATAATACTACTATCCACATAGTCTAAAGAATCGAATTCCACAATAAAAACTACATAAATATGCCAAAATTCCGAAATCGGCCAAAACCCGGCCCCCGGGCCTACGTCGCGAAATCAGTCAAAAATGACAGAATAATAAATCACGTCCTCTCTCGAGTCTAACCATATAAAATTCATCAAAATCGGACTCCGTTTGGTCCCTCAAATCCTCACTTAAACTCTCCAAAACTCAAACCCTCACTCCCTCAATTTCACTTTGAAATCATCAATCAAATCCCAAAAATGAAGATGGATTCATGAAATATAACTAAAACTGAGTACAGAACACTTACCCCAATCCTTATGGTGAAAATCACCCCCATAATCACCCAAATCCGATCTCCCCAGCTCAAAATATGACCGAATGAACAAATCCTCGTTTTATATATTTTGTTGCCGGGTATTCTGCCTCGTTTCTCATACCAAATGATCCCGAAAGTTGCTTTTTATGCCTCCCATGGATTTCTTGTGAAAGTTTAGTCAAGTTAGGCTTTTGAATCACTTAATTTGACCTTATAATGAAGGCGATATGTAGGTTTTAATATTTGCAAATCGTGCAGATTTTTAAATACGAATTCAGTGGCAATTGCGTAATTAATCTGAAAAATCTGGCAACCCAATATTTTAGTAAATTGACCATTTTTAAGTTCTCATGCGATGCCCAAATTCGACGATTCTTTTTTACTATAGATACGTAATTACGATAAGGATCTAATTCTTCAATCAAAATAGAAATCGGAGCTCATTTGCTTAATGTGGTACCATTTATGCTTGAAGAAACGACGTCGAAACATAAGAAAAACGAGCGCAATGCAGCCCAAACCTATCTGAAACTCACCCGAGCTCCTCGGGACCCCGTACGAACATACTAAGAAGTCCCATAACATAACACAGACCAATGTAAGGCCTCAAATCATGCATAACAACATTTAAACGACGAAACGCGCCTCAAATCAAACTAAATGAACATTCGAACTTTCGTCTTCCAAAGACTCGCGCCGAAACATATCACATTAAACTCGGAATTAACTCAAATTTTGCACACACGTCACAAATGACACTACGAACCTACTCCAACTTCCAGAATTCTATTCCAACCCCGATACCTAATTTTCCACTGTCGACCAAAATTGCCAAATTTCTAACTTTCGCTAATTCAAGCCTAATTCTACCACTGACCTCCAAATTATATTTCGGACACAATCCTAAGTCTAAAATCACCCAACGAGGCTAACCGAATCATAAAAATCCCAATCCCAATTCATTTACTCATAAGTCAACTTCCGGTTGACTTTATCTAACTTAGCTTTCTAACTAAGAGTCTAAGTGCCCCATTTCACTCCAAAACTACTCCGAACCCAAACTACCAATTCAAAACAACTCAATACAGCTGAACAACACACAAATAAGCAGAAATAGGAAAAACGGGGCTATAACTCTCGAAACGACTGACCGGGTCGTTAGAGATAATGAATGCAAATAAGGCACGACAACACCCTTCGTGATTTTCTCTCTTCTTCACCAAGCAACAATATGAATCCGAATAATAAAATCGAAGCGGGGAATAATTTCACTTCAAATACGGTGCCATGATATCAAACTTCAACTTCCAAAATATTTAACATTTTTAAAATAAATAATAAATACGAAACGAATAAATAAAGAAGTAATAATCTAACCTAAGCATAGATAACATAATTAACGAAACAATGTAACACAAATAAACTATTTCCACCCGCATGCTTTAACCCAATGACAGCGCATAGGTACTTGTCACTTCACATATACGTTGTACCCACACATAAAACACGTAGCAAATAGTCCAACAAGTCCTAATCCCTCAAGTCAAGGTTAACCACGACACTTACCTTACTCTGCAATCAATTCAATGCTCAACCTAGCTTTTCCTCTATAATTAGCCTCCAATCCAATCAAATCTAACCAAATATAGTTCAAATAATTCAAAATAAGCTTTAGAAACTACCCACGAGTGAAAATGATTCAATCTTTAATGATTTTGAGAAAAGTCAACAAAAGTCAATCCAGGGCCCACTTGGTCAGAACCCGAAATTCGGACCAAAATCCAATTACCCATTCACCCTTGAGCCCGGTTATGTGATTAGTTTCTAAATTCAACCTCAATTTGAGGTCTAAATCTCCAATTTCTATCTAAATCCTTAATTTCTACCATGAAAAAACATAGATTAAAGGTTAAAATCAATGGGTGTTTATGGAAATGTAAGAAAACAAGTTCAAATCTACTAACCTATGAAGTTGGGATGAAAAACCTCTTCAAAATTGCCTCTAGGCCGAGCTCAAACTAGAAAATGATGAGAAATGGGATAAATCCCGATTTTGGACTGTTTAAAAGACTGGGCATCAAGTGTTCATCGCGTTCGCGAGACACCAGACGCGATCGCGAAGCATTGCGACCTAAATGGTCTTCGCGTTCGCGGGAAACTCTTTGCGGTCGGGGGAAACCCTTCGCGTTCGCGATGGTCTCATCCACCTGGCCTTAGTGTTCGCAAGCCCAGGCTCGCGTTCGCGTAGAGTAACCCCTGCCTCCCCCAGAATCTTTCTTAACCCATTGCGTTCACGTGTGAACAGTCGCGTTTGCGTGTAAACGGTCGCGTTCGTGTGTGAACGGTTGCATTCGCGAAGATTAATCCCTCCACTGCTTCGCATTCGCGGCCGGTTCTCTGCACCCACGCAGAAAAACATCCTCCCTTGCCCCAGTTTCCCCTTCGTGATCGTGAGAGTACCTTCACGATCGCGAAGCACAAAGCCTCAGACACCAGCAACAGTCAAAAAACTCATCTAAGCTCCTCGGGCTCCAAACCAAACGTTCACACAAGTGTAATAATATCATACGAACTTGTTCGTGCGATAAAAACACCAAAATAGCACCTAGAACTATGAATCGGATATCAAAATGTATGAAATTTTCAAAGAAACTCAAGAACTTTCAAATTTACAACCGAGCGTCCGAATTCTATCAAATCAACTCTGTTTTGCACCAAATTTTACAAACAAGTTTTAAATAGTAAAATGAACCTATACCAAGTTCCGAAACTGAAATCCGAATCTGGTAGCCATAAAGTCAACCTACGGCCAAACCTCAGAAATCTTTAAACTTTCAAATTACTAATTTTCAAAAAATCACATCAAATGAAGTTAGGAAGTTAGGGATCGTCAAAATACCGATCCTGATCGTTTACATAAAATGTTGACCGTAGTCAACTCACATTATTTTTAAAACCAAAATTCATGTTTTATTGAGTCTTTCACATAAAATCTTTCCAGAAAAAGACACAGACTACGCACGCAAATTGAGAAACACTAAACGGAGCTAATCAAGGTCTCAGAACACAGAAATAAGGGCTAGAACTCACAATGACCTATCGGATCATCACATTCTCCACCTCTAAAACAAACGTTTGTCCTCGAACAGACATAAAAAGGTACCTGGAGTGGGTAAAAGGTGTGGGTATCTACTCTGCATATGGAACTCGAACTCCCGCATAACTGCCTCGATCGGCTGACCTCTCCATTGCATTCTAACAGAAGGATAACTCTTAGACCTCAACTTCCGGACCTGCTGTGCTAGAATGGCCACCGGCTCCTCCTCGTAAGTCAAATCCTTGTCCAATTGGACTAAGCTAAAATCTAATATATGAGATGGATCACCGTGATACTTCCGAAGCATGGAAACATAGAACGCTGGGTGAACTGTTGTTAATCTAGTTGGCAATGCAAGCTTGTAGGTCACCTCACCAACTCTCTCAAGGATCTCAAAGGGTCTGATATACCTAGGGCTCAACTTGCCCTTCTTCGCAAACCTCATCACACCCTTCATGGGTGAAACCCGGAGCAAAACCCTCTCTCCAACCATGAATGAAACATCACGCACTCTCCGGTCGGCATAACTCTTCTACCTAGACTGTGTTGTACGAAGTCGATCCTAAATCATCTTGATCTTTTCCAAGGCACCCTGAACCAAATCGGTACCCAACAACCGAGCCTCTCCTGGCTCAAACCAACCAACTGGAGAATGACACCGCCTCCCATATAAGGCCACATAAGGAGCCATCTAAATACTCGATTAATAGTGGTTGTTGTAGACAAACTCCGCAAGTGTAAAGAACTGATCCCAAGAAACCCCGAAATCTATAACACGAGCACTAAGCATATCCTCCAATATCTGAATGGTGCGCTCGGACTACCCGTCCGTTTGGGGTGTGCCTAACTCGCATTATACGGCCCTCCAGAAGTGTGATGTGAATTGTGTGCCCCGAATTAATGTACACCGCCGCACCATGAAGACGAACAATCTCATAGATATAGATCTCATCCAACTGCTCTGAACAATAAGTAGACACCACCGGAATGAAGTGCGCCGACTTGATCAACCTATCCACAATGACCCAGACTGCGTCAAATTTCTTCAAAGTCCATGGGATCCCAACAACGAAATCCATGGAAATACGCTCCCACTTCCTATCTGGAATCTCAAGTATTTGAAGCAAGATACCAGGCCTCTGATGCTTGTATTTCACATGCTGGCAATTCAAACAGTGAGCCATATACGCAACTATATCTTTCTTCATTCTTCTCCACCAATAATGCTGCCTCAAATACTGATACATCTTGGCGGAACCGGGATAAATGGAATACCGCGAACTGTGGGCCTCCTCAAGAATCAACTCACGAAGCCCATCCACATTGGGCACACAAATCTGACCCAACATCCGCAACACCACATTATCTCCAATACCTGCTTGGCATCACCGTGCTACATCATATCCTTAAGGACAAACAAATGGAGTTCTTCATACTGACACTCTCTAATGCGCTCATATAAAGAAGTCTGAGTGACCGGTGCAAGCAAGAATCCGACTAGGCCCTAAAATATCTAACCTCGCGAACTGATTGGCCAAGGCCTGAACATCTAATGCTAGAGCTCTCTCACTAACTGGAATATATGCAAGGCTACCCATACTCACAGCCTTTCTACTCAAGGCATCGGCCACCACATTGGCCTTCTCAGGATGATACAAAATGGTAATATCATAGTCTTTCAACAGCTCTAACCACCTCCGCTGCCTCAAGTTGAGATCCTTTTGCTTAAACAAGTACTGTAGACTCCGATGCTCTGTGAATACCTCACACGACACATTGTAGAGTTAATGCCTCCAAATCTTCAATGCATGAACAATAGGTGCCAACTCTAAGTCGTGAACAGGGTAATTCTTCTCATGAAGCTGTGGGCAACACCACTACTGGGGTTGTAGTCAAAGTAGTCTTGAGCTTTTGAAATATCAATTCACACTCATCGGAACACCTGAATGGGGCACCCTTCTGGGTCAATCTAGTCAATAGGGCTGCAATGGATGAAAACCCCTCCACGAACCGGCGGTAAAAATAAGCCAAGCCTAGGAAACTCTGAATATCTGTAGCTAAAGTAAGTCTGGGCTAGTTCTGAACAGCCACAATCTTCTTAGGATCCACTTTAATGCCCTCAGCAGATATAATATGCCCAAAAAATGCAACTGAGTCCAACCAAAACTCACACATTGAAAACTTGGCATATAACTGACTATCTCTCAGGGTCTGAAGTACAACCCAAAGATGCTGCTCATGCTTCTCTCGACTGCGGGAGTAGATCAAAATATCATCAAGGAAGACGATCACAAAAAAATCCAAATATGGCTTAAATACCCGATTAATCAAATCCATAAATGTTGTTGGGGCGTTTGTCAAACCAAATGGCATCACTAGGAAATCATAATGCCCATACCGAGTCCAAAAAGCTATCTTAGGGACATCTGATGCCCTAATCTTCAACTGATGGTAGCCAGATCTCAAATCAATCTTCGAAAACACTTTGGCAACCTAAAGCTAATCAAATGAGTCATCAATCCTCAACAACGGATACTTGTTCTTGATAATGACTTTGTTCAAATACTTATAATCTATAAACATCCTCATCGAACCATCATTCTTCTTCATGAATAACACTGGCGCACCCCAGGGCGAGACACTAGGTCTAATAAATCCCTTATCAAGCAAATCCAGAATCTGTTCCTTCAGTTCTTTCTACTCATGTGGGCTCATACAGTATGGTGGAATAGAAATAGGTTAAGTGCCCGAAGCCAAGTCAATATAGAAGTCGATATCTCTGTTGGGTGGCATCCCCGGCAGATCTGCAGGAAACACCTCTGGAAACTCACGCACAACTGGTACTGAATCTATGGAAGGAACATCCGCACTAGAATTACAAATATATGCCAAATATGCTAGACATCCCTTCTCAACCATACATCGAGCCTTCACATAAGAAATAAGCCTGCTGGTAGAATGGTCAAGAGTCCCTCTCCACTCTAATCGAGGAAACCCCGGCATGGCTAAGGTCACAGTCTTGGCGTGACAATCCAATATAGCATGGTAAGGTGACATCCACTCTATGCCCAAAATAACTTCAAAGTCCACCATATCAAGAAGTAGGAGATCTACACTAGTCTCAAGGCTCCCGATAGAAACCACGCACGAATGAGAAACACGATTTACAATAACGAAATCTCCCACAAGCGTGGACACATACACATGAGCACTCAAAGAATCATGAGGCATAACCAGCTATGAAGAAAAATAGGATGACACGTTGTAATAAGTAGAGCCCAGATCAAATAGAACTGAATCATATCTATGGAAAACTGGAACAATACCTATGACGACAGCGTCAGATGACTCGGCCTCAGGTCTAGCTGGGAATGAATAAAAATGGGGCTGGCCCCCCACCACTGACCTCCGCCTCTCGGACGGCCTCTAGCTAGCTGGCCTCCACCTCTAATGGCCTAACCTCCACCTCTAATGGCCTGACCTCTAGTTGTGGCATGCCGCCTTATGACCTAGGAAAAAATCTAGCAAGGTGCCTCGGATCTCCACAAGTATAACAACCTATCGGATGATGTGATTGTTGACCCTGGAACAGACCGTGTCATCCTGAATAACCACTCTGATAGCTTTGGATTGGAGGTGCACTAATAGGAGATGATGGTGCACTGTAGGCTAGCTACTCAGGATGAGATACATAAGGACCACGACTACCCGATGCACCGTGGGATGCCTGAAGCACTGCCTTAAATGGCCTGGGAGGATAGTCCCTACCAAATAACCCCTGCCTCCAGATGAGGCACCACTGAAACTACCAAAATGACTAGGCCTCTTATCAGATACTGCCCCATCTCCTAACCACGAACCATCTCGATCCGTCTAGCAATCTCTACGGCCCTCTGAAAAGAAATATCATCTCCAGTCTCCTTGGCCATCTGTAGCTTAATACTGAAAGTGAGTCCATCAATGAATATCCTCACTCTCTCAATCTCAGTAGGGAGTAAGATAAATGCATGGCGAGCTAGGTCCATAAATCAGATCTCATACTGGGTAACATTCATGCTACCCTGCTGAAGATGCTCAAATTGCCTTCGGTACTCCTCTCTCAGAGTGAAAGGAATAAACTTCTCCAGAAATAGCTGCGAAAACGGATCCCAGGTAAGTGAAAGTGAACAAGCTGGTCTAGTTAGCATATAATCCTGCCACCATCTCTTGGAAGAATCGGTCATCTGGAATACTGCAAAGTCGACCCTATTG
The DNA here is from genome assembly GCA_000715115.1 of Nicotiana otophora. Taxonomy (NCBI): domain Eukaryota; kingdom Viridiplantae; phylum Streptophyta; class Magnoliopsida; order Solanales; family Solanaceae; genus Nicotiana; species Nicotiana otophora. The sequence goes on from AWOL01S0030775.1 coordinate 25,088, forward strand.
GTCTCAACAATAAATATGTTGTGCAACACCTCATGGCACACGGTCCAAGTAATCTTGTGGGTTCTCTAAAGGTGCACTACTGAAGTGAATAGGGAAGACATCGCGGGCCTCTCCCCGGTCTGTGCAGCAACAACAGACTGAACTACCCTAACTGGCTTGTTTCATTCCGTTCAGCTATTTGAAGTCTTGAGAAGCATCGTATGATGTATTATGACTTGTGTGAATCGTCGGTTTTGGTTTTTAGGTTATTCGAAATTGATTTGGAAGAATGAATTTCAAGATTGAAGCTTTAAAGTTGGAAGAGCTAACCAAGTATGACTTTTTAGTATTTGACTTCGGATTAGAGTTTTGATGGTTCCGTTAGTTCCGGATGGTAGTTTTGGACTCGGGCATATGCCCGAATTTTCATTTTGATATTTCTAGAAGGTTTCGGCACTAATTAGCGAAAGCTAGAAATATAAACATTTGGAAAGTTCATAAGTTTTATAGAGAGTTGACTTTGAGGATATCAGATTCGGATTGTGGTTCCGAGAATTGAAATAGCTTCTTTATGTCATTTGGGACTTGTGTGCAAAATTTGAGTTCATTCCGAGTTGATTTGATAAGTTTCGGCACAAATTTTGGAAGTTGAAAGTTAAAAGTTCATTAAGTTCGATTTGAGGAGCGATTTGTCATTTCCATGTTGTTATGTGTGATTTGAGGCCTCGAGTAAGTTCTTGTTATGTTATGGGACTTGTTGGCATGTTCAGACGGGGTACCGAGGAGCTCGTGTGAGTTTCGGGGTGGTTTCGGATAATTTGTAAGCCATTTTTAATTGCTGGTTTTTGGCTACAGCAGTGTGCATTGCGATCACGGACTTTGGGTCACGTTCAAGAAGAGAAAAATGGAAAAAAGGGCCTGTGAATCACGTTCACGGAGAGAGCTTTGCGTTCGCGAAGAATAATTTCTGCTGTCACTGAGCCGATTTTGGAAGCTTATAGCTTGCAATCTATAAGGAATTTGGAGATGATCCAAAATTGAAAGTTGTAGACCTTGATGTCTAGTTTTTAGAAACTTAAATCGTTTGTCATTTGCAGTTTTGTACAAAAATTTATAGCTATTATAATAGAGGCTATATGGAAGAGTTGGGCAAGCTTGTTGGAGTTTGTTCATCGCGATCGCGGGGAATGTTCGCGATAGCGAAGGGTAAATATTGAGCTGGATTTTTTTTTAATCATGATCGTGATGATGTGGACCACGATCACGAAGAGGGACCCATGGCAGTGCAATAAAACATCAAATTTCAGGATTTTGAGTTCATTTTAACATATCTGGAGCTATGGAGCTCGGATTGGAGTGATTTTTGAGGTAATTTTCACCATATGGATCGGGGTAAGTGTTATCTACTCGGTTTTGATTATATTTCAAGAATCTACCTTTATTTTTGGTAATTGGTTGATGATTTCAAAAGGAGAAATTGGGATTTGTTTTCTAACGTTTCATAGAATGAATGTTTGAGTTTTGAATATCGATTCGGAGTCGGATTTGAGTGAAATTAGTAAGATTAGACTCGTAATTGAATGGGTTACCGGATTTTATAATTTTTGTCGGGTTCCGAGGTGCGGGCCCGAATTTGACTTTTTGATTGACTTTGGGCTTTTGATTAAAGATTTCACCTTTATCGATTGGGTTTGTTTCCTTCGGCATTATTTGATGTTCTTGAGCTGCTTTTGGCTAGTTTTGAGCCGTTCAGAGGTTGGTGCGTGCGGGATAGCATTTTTGGAGAATCATTTGACTTGCTCGGTATTGGATTTGGCTTGTTCGAGGTAAGTAACACTTCTAAACTTGGTGTTGATGGTATGAAGCCCTGAATATACATGATATATGTTTGATGTTGAGGTGACGAACATACTGGGTGACGAGCGTGTGGGCGTGCACCGTATGAATTATGACTCGATTGTTTCTATGGTACTGTGTAGTTACCTAATCTGTTGTGGAGCTATTTGCTTAAATTGCAGTTACATACTCAGTCATGCTCATTCATTTGCACATCATATCTCAGTCTCTGTTGCTATTTATTTATATATCATATCATCATTTTGGGACGATTTTCATGACATTGTGACCCTGAGAGACTGGAGAGATTGACGACTGAGTGAGGACGAGGGCCTGTTGGTGAGTGATATTTATGAGATCGGGCTGCACGCCGCAGCATGCTTTATTAATTTATGCCATGATTGGCTTATTATAGCGCTTGGGTTGGATCTGCCCCTCCGGAGTCTATACACCAACAGTGAGCGTGGTTGCTATTGATTCAGGATGGGATCGGGCTGCGCGCCGCAGCAGGATTTATTAGCGTTTGGGCAGGATCTGCCCTGTACAGTGCTGAGTGATTGAGTGTGTTGAGTGATTGAGCGTGATGAGTGGGAGTGTGAGACAATGAGATTGAGTACTCTGAGAATGTGAGTACATGAGTTCATCATTGTGATGCATATGCATACTTGACATACATACATAGAGATGCATTTCCTCATGCTACCCGGTTTTGGTGACATTCATGATTTCACGAGCACATTAACATGTAGGCATAGAGAATGTACAGATTGATGACTGAGTAAGGCTGAGGGCCTGTTTGTGAGTGATATTTATGGGATCGGATTGCACGCCGCAGCATGCTTTATTAATTCATGCCATGATTGGCTTTTTACAGCGCTTAGCCTGGATTTGCCTCTCCGAAGTCTGCACACCCACAGTGAGCGCGGTTGCTATTGATTCACAATGGAACTGGGTTGCGCGCCGCATCAAGTTTTATTAGCGTTTGGGCTGGATTTGCCCTGTATAATGTTGAGTGACTGAGTGTGTTGAGTGATTGAGCGTCATGAGTGGGAGTGTGAGACAGTGAGATTGAGTACTCTGAGAGTGTGAGTACATGAGTTCATCACTGTGATGCATTGTATTTGACATGCATACTTGACATACAGGCATAGAGATGTATTTCCTCATGCTACCTGATTTTGGTGACATTCATGATTTCACGTGCACATTGACATGTAGGCATAGAGAAGTACTTTCCTCATGCTATCTGATAATGAAACATCTTATTTATTGTTGAAAGGTTTTGAGAAAAATCATAGTTTTTCTGACTTACTCATACTTCTGTGTTTTCGGTGAAAGATTTGGATTTTACTGTTATACCTAAGAAGCATGAATATTTTTTCATAATTGTGAACGAGCTGAGCAACATATTTTTGAGTCATTGCTTGTACTTTTTTCTTATATTATTACGAATTGTTCCTGGCTATTGGTATTGGACTCTGACATTTGTCCAAGCTCGTCACTTCTTTCAACCTAAGGTTAGGTTCGTTACTTATTGAGTACACGGGGTCGGTTGTACTCTTACTACACTTTTGCACCTTGCGTGCAGATATTAGATGCTGATGTTTATGTGTATGGCGGGAGCTATATTTGAAGATGTACCTGCGTTTCGGTCATAGCTGCCTCTTGTTCTTGGTAGCTTTAGAATTTTTAATCTGTTCATGTATATTTCAAACAGATGATGTATTTATTTCATACCAGCTTTGTAAACTCTAAATCTTTGAAGCTCATGATTTGTACTACTAGGCCTTGGAAATTTCTTGTATAAAAGTTTAGTATATTATCATTATATCTCTCAGTAAATCTCATTTGAATTGGATTGTTATTAGTTGGCTTACCTAGCGGATTGGGCTAGGTGCCATCACGACTAGATAGATTTTAGGTCGTGACATGTTGGTATCAGAGCTCTAGGTTCATAGGTTCTATGAGTCATGAGCAAGTGTCTAGTAGATTCTTGTGGATTGATATGATGACGTCCATACCTATCTTCGAGAGGCTACAGGGCATGTAGGATAAACTTCCCATCTTTCTTTCCTTATCGTGTGGCATTGATTCATCTTGAAGCATATTTCTTTGAATTCCTTCCACTCACTTTTATGCGAATGTGAGTGCTCGGTATCAGCTGTACATCGACGACTTGTGAAATTCCATGGATGAGGTGCGAGATGTGTTTTCTATGTTTTGGTGATGGGCCAGTCTAAAGGACTTGAGACTGGGTTTGGACCGCAGCTTAGGCTTGATAGTTTCAGTTGTATGAGTATGTGCTTTTGGACTTCTATGTCCAGCGGTGTCCCTATGAGTGGAATTTATGGCCCAATGAGTGGTTGGATAACTAAATAATGAGTATGATGTGGTTGCGGGCTGTGTTCAGATGGTTTGAATGTGACGAGAAGAGTTTGCTTGAGATGTAAAAAGGATTATTGGGTACTTGATTTCTGTCTTGATGTGACGTATAGTCTCGAGTTATAAGTGTGTTGAAGGATCTTTCATGTTGTTTAATTGTGGAACACATTATATTCTTATGTTGCATTGATGAGTTCAGACTTAGGAATATTATGTGATTGCGTAGTAGTTGTGGCTGTGAAAGGGTATAGAGAGATGTCATTTTGAGGCTAAGAAGGTGGGTTAGAACCTGCGGGGTAATCTACAGATGTATGATCCTTATGATGTTGTGAAGAGGGGATTTGAAGTATTAGATGGTTTGTGTTACATGAGCTTATGAAGGATTGAGTTGAATTTTGGTGCGGTATTATGGTAGTAATAGAGTATGGGTATTGTGAGTTATCGAGTGTTTGTCCTATGGCTTTGAGCCAAGTGGGGGAGTCTGCTATCGACGATTTGATTGCATGGTTATGTGTTGTACTGGTTTCGGTTTGAGGTGTGCTTGTGAATCAGATATGACTTGCAGAGGTTAGATCGAGGATGACTCGAGTAAAGTAATTTCTGGATACGAGTTATGTTACACTTTATAGGTATATAGGAATCATGGAATGATTGAGTTGTTATTCGTGGATAATGTAGTGTACATGGAGTAGAAATTTGCTCGGTTGCGTTAAGGTGGGGCTTCTTCTGTGGGTGTTATCATGCTAAGGGGCACAGGTCGTTCGGCCCATTTGGATGGTGAAATTGAGATTTGAGCAGAGTAGATGACAGTCAAGAAGGTTCTAATGGATTCAAGATTTATATATAGCAATTGAGAATTTATTCGGATTTGTATATGGCTAGAATCTGAGATTTATGTCAGATGGTGTCGGGACTCGCGATATTTCTGTATCACTATGGACTCTACATTTTAGTATCAGGAAGGTAAAGGAAATAATTTTAGGTTCACATAAGGTCTTTTCAGAGTGGGTGTCTCGATTGTGGTACTTTGGGGTGCCAAGAGGGAATACAACGACTTGTGGGCCTTAGGGCAGTGTGGTTTTACGTTGGGATCTTCTGTGGTGAGCTTAGGGTAAGGATCATAGTGTTCTGGCAAGGGGAAGTGTTAACTTGAAAGTAATTTGGAAGGAACTCAGAGAAATGGGACAACTTGGTAGTAGGTTGGATCAGCACGGTAACGAATATGATTGATTCTTTGGGTACTTATGATGTGGTGAGGCTCTACAAGTATTTTGGTGGAAATACTCTTGGGTTTGGCAACTTACGTGGCTAGGTTGAGTTGGAGAGATTCAGTTCTGATGGTTTGGTTATGTGCAAATGGGTTTCAGAGAGTTCTCGATGGTTTCTACCATGGTTTGAGATGGATATTTCCTATTGGTGAGAGGAGCATGTTGCATATTGTGATTTTCTCCTAGGTGAGATTAAATGGAAGGTTTTTGATTGACCGGATATGTATTCTGCTTGTGACTCATAGTTGATTACGATATTCTCATACTTTTTATATGATGGCATGATAGATGCAGTATTGTGTGGGATTGAGATTTGCGTGTGAAGGTCATAAATTCTTAGACATCATGGACGGTTTCCGATGTTTAGATGAATGATATAACTACTTGGTAATGCCTGAGAAGGGTACGCATCTCGGAAGGCACACTGAGTTTTAACTTGTGGATGTTTCATTGGCATTGCGATACTCGCCTGGTTGATCGACTGCTGATATTCAGATTTTGCTAGGTGGCACAGAAGAATTATAGAAGTATTCCTCATAGGATAATCGTGTATGAGAGATATGTTAGATATTCAGGCGGTGGAGTTGGGATCAGATATGGTGATTTATGTGTTCTATGGACTTGGAGACTGGGAGTTCTTAGAAGCAGATTGTTTCATGGTTGAGGACCGTGAAGATGTGGCCAAAGCTAGCCAGATAATAGTATGCATTATGGTTAGGTCATTGTGGAATTTTGGAGGGTTAATTATCTATTTGTGGATGACCAGGGTTGATTTGGGGGCTCATTGGTAGGCCTAATGAGGATGTGTATTCTACACCGAGTCGGATTGGTTGGCTCAGTACTGCTATTGTTGAGGGGTGTGCCATTCGGCTAGAATTGATCTCATTTGTATCTGGTAGGTTCTATGTGTTACTCTTCTATGCTACGAGAGATTGCGATTTGTTGGTTATATGCACACATGATGTGGTTCTGTACGGGCCTTGTAGCGGAATTTGAACGAGATGGTTATTGGGGTGTGGAATGGTTGATTGTGCCTTGTTCATGGCCATGCACTTTGTGTACTTGACGTCAAATTATGGGTGGTTGTTGATTTTAAGCATTTTGGCTAGAGGTATTTCATATGGACCGGTGTTTGGATAGGGTCACACATTGCAACGAAGTAATGTTGGGATATGATCCTTTGTGTTAAAATTGTGTGACTTGGTTCTACTATGTATTATGGGCTCACAGCATTGCGGTTGTGGTGGTACTTGTTGAGCTTACAAAAACAGATCTCTCATTTGAGTCATTTTTCATTTTTGAGTGAATTTGAATTGTTGCGAATTGGTGCACGGATTGCATTGTTTGTGGTCTAAGGTTGTATTGGTGTGGAAGGTCAGTAGAGTGACTGCATTTTATGAGATGGGGTCGTTGGACCTAGAATGGGTGCTATCGGATTTGATTGTGGTATATTTGGAAGGATAATGTCATTAATCGACTTAGAAATTGGCTATAGTTCTTGTCGAAGGAGGGAGAGCTCCATGACTCATTGATCTAATGAATGGTTATGAGTTCCTACGTGTTTCTTTCATCATAAGTGGTGTACGAAGGTTTTGAAGGATGTTTTGTTTGATATGAGGTTTATTACCGGTACCGGGTTTGTTTTGAGCAGTTATTGTGGTCGGAAATTTGTCTATGAGTATGTGAGTCGTGTGGTATGTCATGTGATTATATCTTGGGTTATGGTTATGTCTTGATAAAGCTTTTTCAGACTTATACAATGTATAGATGTGAGATTCAGGTCTTGTAAGGAATTCCGGATGTTGGGAATTGGGTTCTAAGATTTATGGGCTAAGGTTGAATTAAGGATCTTCAGTTATGTTGTGTCGTCAGGCTTATATGGTTTGGGATGACGTGGGATCACCCCAGGGTATGTGCATGGTAAGGTTATACGGTGATTTGATAGCTTTAGAACGACTTTTGACACGTTCGAGGACAAACATATGTTTAAGTGGGGGGAATGTAATAACTCAGCCGGTCATTTTGAGCATTTGCATTTCGTTCAGCTATTTGAAGTCTTGAGCAGCATCGTATGATATATTATGACTTGTATGAATCGTCGGTTTTAGTTTTCAGGTTATACGAAATTGATTTGGAAGAATGAATTTCATGATTGAAGCTTTAAAGTTGGAAGACTTGAGCAACTTTGACTTTTTAGTATTTGACCTCGGATTGGAGTTTTGATGGTTCTGTTAGGTCCAGATGGTGATTTTGGACTCGGACGTATGCCCGGATTTGCATTTGGATATTTCTAGAAGGTTTCGGCGCTAATTGGCAAAAGTTAAAAATTTGAAGGTTTGAAAAGTTCATAAGTTTGACAGAGAGTTGACTTTGAGGATATCATATTCAGATTGTGGTTTCGATAATTGGAATAGCTTCGTTATTTCATTTGGGACTTGTGTGTAAAATTTGAGTTCATTCCGAGATGATTTGATATGTTTCGGCACGAGTTTTAGAAGTTGAAAGTTAAAAATTCATTAAGTTCGATTTGAGGTGTGATTCGTCGTTTCGATGTTGTTATGTGTTATTTGAGGCCTCGACTAGGTCCGTGTTATGTTATGGGACTTGTTGGCATGTTCGGATGGGGTCCCGAGGGGCTCGGGTGGTTTCGGACCATTTGTAGGCCATTTTTAGTTGCTAGTTTTTGGCTACAGCAGTGTGCATCGCGATCGCGGACTTTGGGTCGTGTTCACGAAGAGCAAAATGGAAAAAAAGTCTTGTGAATCGCGTTCGCGGAGAGAGCTTCGTGTTTGTGAAGAAGAATTTATGCTATCATTAAGCCGACATTAGAAGCTTATATCTTGCAATCTATAAGGAACTTGAAGGTAATCAAAAAAGGAAAGTTGTAGCCCTTGATGACTTGTGTTCAAAATATTAAACCGTTTGTCATTTGAAATTTTATACAAAATGATATGGCTATTATACTAGAGGATGTCTAGAAGAGTTGGGCAAGCTTGTTGGAGTTTGTTCATCGCGATTGCGGGGGAATGTTCGCGATCGCGAAGGGTAAAAATTGAGCTGGAATGTTTTTGAAATTGCGATCGTGATGTTAGGGACCGCGATCGCGAAGAGGGACCCATGGCAGTGCAATAAAACATCAAATTTCGGGATTTTGAGTTCATTTTAACATATTTGGAGCTATGGAGCTCGGATTGGAGCGATTTTTGAGGCGATGTTCACCATATGGATAAGGATAAGTGTTCTCTACTCAGTTTTGATTATATTTTATGAATCTATTTTTATTTTTGGCAATTGGTTGATGATTTCAAAAGGAGAAATTGGGGGGAGGGTTGTCTAAAGTTTCATAAAGTGAATTTTTGAGTTTTTAATATCGATTCGGAGTCAAATTTGAGTGAAACTAATATAGTTAGACTCATAATTGAATGCGTTGTTGGATTTTATAAGTTTTGTCAGATTTCGAGATGCGGGCACGGATTTGACTTTTTGGTTGACTTTTGGCTTTTGATTAAAGATTTCACCTTTATCGATTGGGTTTGTTTACTTCGGCATTATTTGATGTTCTTGAGTTGCTTTTGGCTAGTTTTGAGCCGTTCAGAGGTTGGTGCGCGCGGGATGGCATTTTTGGAGCATCGTTTGACTTGCTCGGTATTGAATTTGGCTTGTTCGAGGTAAGTAACACTTCTAAACTTGGTGCTGATGGTATGAAGCCCTGAATATACATGATATGTGTTTGATGTTGAGGTGACGCACATACTGGGTGACGAGTGTGTGGGTGTGCACCGTGTGAATTATGACTCGATTATTTCTGTGGTACTGTGTATTTACCTAATCTTTTTTTATCCATGAGATTTCTACGTGTTATAGTAATTGAGTTGTGATCCATGTTAGAAACCATGTTTAGGATATATGCTTATTCTATTGGGATCCGCTGAGGTCATATCTGTTGTGGAGTTATTTTCTTAAATTGCAGTTACATACTCAGTCATGCTCATTCATTTGCACATCATATCTCAGTCTCTGTTGCTATTTATTTATACATCATATCATCATTTTGGGCTGATTTTTATGACATTGTGAGCCCGAGAGACTGTACAGATTGATGCCTGAGTGAGGCCGAGGGCCTGTTTGTGAGTGATATTTATGGGATCGGATTGCACGCTGTAGCATGCTTTATTAATTCATGCCATGATTGGCTTATTATAGCGCTTGGCCTGGATCTACCTCTCTGAAGTCTGCACACCCACAGTGAGCGCGGTTGCTATTGATTCACAATGGAATCGGGCTGCGTGCCGCATCAAGTTTTATTAACGTTTGGGCTGGATTTGCCCTGTATAATGTTGAGTGACAGAGTGTGTTGAGTGATTGAGCATCATGAGTGGGAGTATGAGACAGTGAGATTGAGTACTCTGAGAGTGTGAGTACATGAGTTCATCACTGTGATGCATTGCATTTGACATGCATACTTGATATACAGGCATAGAGATGCATTTCCTCATGCTACCTGATTTTGGTGACATTCATGATTTCACGTGCACATTGACATGTAGGCATAGAGAAGTACTTTCCTCATGCTATCTGATAATGAAACATCTTATTTATTGTTGAAAGGTTTTGGGAAAAATCATAATTTTTCTGACTTACTCATACTTTGGTGTTTTCGGTGAAAGATTTGGGTTTTACTGTTATACCTGAAAAGCATGACTATTTGTTCCGTAACTGTGAACGAGCTGAGAAACATATTTTTGAGTCATTGCTTGTAATTGTTTCCTTATATTATTACGAATTGTTCCAGGCTATTGGTATTGGACTCTGACATTTGTCCAAGCTCGTCACTGCTTTCAACCTAAGATTAAGTTTGTTACTTATTGAGTACATAGAGTTGGTTGTACTCATACTACACTTCTTCACCTTGCGTGCAGATGTTAGATGTTGATGTTTATGTATATGGCGGGAGTTGGTTTTGAAGATGTACATACGTTCCGGTCATAGCTGCCTCTTGTTTTTGGTAGCTTTAGAATTTTTAATCTGTTCATGTATATTTCAAACAGATGATGTATTTATTTCATACTAACTTTGTAAACTCTAAATCTTAGAAGCTCATGATTTTTACTGCTAGTTCTTGGGAATTTCTTGTATAAAAGTTCAGTATATTATCATTATATCTCTCAGTAAATCTCATTTGAATTGGATTGTTATTAGTTGGCTTGCCTAGAGGGTTGGGCTAGGTGCCATCATGACTAGTTGGATTTTGGATCGTGACATGGCTAGACTACTGGAGTCTAATATATGGGAGCCATCTGCTCCGGAGTGTGAGTAGCGGGAGTCTGTGCTCCTCCCCCAGCCTGAGAGACGGCTGGCACTATCGGAAATGCACTGGTTTGGGCCACACTCTCTATAAGGCCCACTAAACGGACTAAAGCGTCCTGAAGCACGGGAGTGGCTATAAATCCCTCTACGACCATGGTGGGTCTGACCGGCGCAGTCTGAGCTAGGATCTCCTCCTCATGATCAATCTTAGGCTCCACTATGTGTGCTGCTGCTCGAGCTCTAGGCTAAACTCTACCTCTGCCTTGGCCTTTGGCTCGACCTCGGCCTCGGCCTCTATCCCTGGTAGTGGATGAAAAAGGGGGTTCTGATTCCTATCCGGCTGTAGATGTTGTACGTGTTCTCACCATCTGCGAGAGAACAAGAATGGAATAATTCAAACATCAATGATAGAATAAAATCACATGATAGGGAAAGAAAGAAGTGATTTTTTTTCTAAAACTCCATAGCCTATAGAAGATAAGTACAGACGTCTCCGTTCCGATCCTCCAGACTCTACTATGCTTCCTCATGCCGCTTGAGACCTAAGCAACCTAATGCTCTGATACCAACTTGTCACGACCCGGAATCCCAACCTCTGGGTCGTGATGGAACCTAACATTCACTTGCTAGGCAAGCCGATGTAAATAAATAATTAACCAAATTTTAACAGCTAAAAATAATATAATGATATTCAACGAGAAATAAATGCGAAGTCTAACACAGTGCTAATATAAACCATGTGATAATATCTACTCCCAGAAATCTGTAGTCACGAGTAAACAAGCAACTAGAAGTCTACAAACATAGTTTGTAATAAATACAATTGTTCGAAAGAGATAAACAGTAAAAGTGGGAAATGAAAGGGGACTTCAAGGTCTGCGAACACCAACAAATCTACCTCGAGTCTCCGTATGGAAGTGATCCGAGCCGATGCACCTCAAGCACCGCTGGGACCAATGCCAGTATCTACACAAAAAGTGCAGAAGTGTAGTATGAGTACAACTGACTTAATGTACTTCGTAAGTATTGAGCTTAATCTCGACGAGGTAGTGACGAGGCTATGACAAGACACCTACGTAAATAAATATGTACAAGTGTATATGAAGTAGTAAAATAACAAGAAGGATGATAAAATACTAGCTGGGAGGGGACATGTGAAAGGGGAGAATATCATAAAAGCGGCAAGTACGAAATCACGAGATAACATCTTCCGAATTAAGCAACAATATAACCAAGTAAATCACCAAAACCGAAAATCAAATAAATCAATGATATGAAAATGGCACGTCATCACCCTTCGTGCTTTTACTCTCGTCCTCACCAATATAATGGCACGGCATCACCCTTTGTGCTTTTACTCCCGTCCTCACCCTTCGTGCTTTTATTCTCGTCCTTACCATGCAATAATATGAATATAATGGCACGGCATCACCTTTTGTAATTTTACTCTAATACCTCACAATATATGATAATAAATATAAATGAGGCACGACAACACCCTTCGTGCTTTTCTCTCTTCCTCACCAAGCAACAATATGAATCCGAATAATAAAATTGAAGCGGGGAATAATTTCACTTCAAATACGGTGCCATGATATCAAACTTCAACTTCCAAAATATTCAACATCTTTTAAATAAACAATAAATAAGAAACGAATAAATAAAGAAGTAATAATCTAACCTAAGCATGGATAACATAATTAACGAAATAATGTAATACAAATAAATCATTTCCTCCCACATGATTCAACCCAATGACAACGCATAGGTACTCGTCACCTCAAATATCCGTTGTCCCCACACATAAAACACGTAGCAAATAGACCAACAAGTCCTAATCCCTCAAGTCAAGGTTAACCACGACACTTACCTTACTCCGCAATCAATTCAATACTCAACCGTAACTTTTCTTTTAGAACTAGCCTCCAAACCAATCAAATCTAACCAAATATAGTTCAAATAATTCAAAATAAACTTTAGAAACTACCCACAAGTAAAAAAGATTCAATCTTTAATGATTTTGAAAAAAATCAACAAAAGTCAAACCCGGGCTCGCTTGGTCAAAATCGGAGATTCAGACCAAAACCCAATTGCACATTCACTCCGAGCCCGGTTATGTGATTTGTTTTTAAATCTGCCCTTAATTTGAGGTCTAAATCTCAATTTTTTAAAATCTCTAATTTCTATCTAAATCCTTTATTTCTACCATAAAAACGCATAAATTAAAGGTTAATCCAATGGTTGTTCATGGAAATGTAAGGAAACAAGTTTAAATCTACTAACCTATGAAGTTGGGATGAAAAATCTCTTCAAAATCGCCTTTAGACCGAGCTCAAACTTGAAAATGGTGAGAAATGGGATAAATCCCGATTTTGGACTGTTTAAAAGATTGGGCGTCAGGTGTTCATCGCGTTTGCGAGACACCTGACATGATTGTGAAGTATTGCAGCCTAAATGGCCTTCGCATTCGCGGAAAACCCTTAGCATTCGCGATGGCCTCACCCACCTGGCCTTCACGTTCGTGTGTGAACGGTCGCGTTAGCGAATGGTAATCCCTCCACTTCTTCGCGTTCGCGACCTGTTCTCCGCGTCCGTGTAGAAGAACATCCTCCCTTGTCCCAGTTTTCCCTTTTCGATCGCGAGAGTACCTTCGCGATCACGAAGCACAAAGCCTCACACGCTAGCAACAATAAAAAACTTATATTTTTTGAAGTTCAAATGGTCTGTAGCCTATCCGAAACTCACCCGAGCCTCTCGGGCTCCAAACCAAACATGCAATGAAGTGTAATAACATCATGCAAACTTGTTCATGCGATCAAAATATCAAAATAACACATAACACTATGAGTCATACATCAAAAAGCATGAAATTTTCAAAGAAACTCAAGAACTTTCAAATTCACAACCGAGCGTCCGAATCCTATCAAATCAACTGTATTTTGCACTAAATTTTACAGACAAGTTTTAAATAGTAAAATGAACATATACCAAGTTTCGGAACCGAAATCCGAATCTGGTACGTCAAATCAAGTTAGGGACTTCCGAATTCAATTCTGGGCATACGCTTGAGTCCAAAATCACGATACGGACCCACCAGGATCGTCAAAATACCGATCCGGGATCGTTTACATAAAATATTGACCGTAGTCAACTCAAATAATTTTTAAAGCCCAAATTCATGTTTTCTTCAGTTATTCACATAAAATCTTTTCGGAAAAAGATACAGACTGCACACTTAAATCGAAAAATACTAAATGGGGCTAATCAAGGTCTCGAAACATAGAAATAAGGGCTAGAAATCACAATGACCTATCGGGTCATCACACCTCCAATCGAAGAAAAATAAGTCCATGAGAAAAAATGTCACTTAGAACTCCTTTTAAAGACTTTATCACCAAAATGCTCTTCTTTTTCAAATATAACAAAACATGCCCCTTTATGAAGGTTTTATAACTAAGGTTGCCCCCTTATCTATGCCCAGGCTTCACCAAAGGTCCTTTTTTCTTTCTTTCTTTTTTTTCTTTTTTTTACGTGTTTTTTGTTTTTTCATTTTTTTTATTTTTTAGTGTTATTTTTTCACTTTATTTTTTTTCTTTCTAATAAATTATGCACTCTTATTTCTTATTTTTTGGGATTATTTTCTCTTTTTATGTTTTTATTTCGTTTTTGTTTTCTCTTGTAATAACATCTTAACTCTTTTTTGGGTTCTTGTCTTAATTTTATTTTATTTATTTACTGTATTTCGTTATTTTTCTAAATTTATTCTTTTCAGTAAAACCTTTTCGTCCAAAATATTTAATCACTTTTTTCCTTTTTCATTTTTATTTTTCATCTTAGATTTTTCTGTTATTTTTTCAGTAAAATTCTTCCGTCAAAATTGTTATCACTTTTTTCACTTTTATTTTTATTTTTGTTCTTTCTAGATAAATAATCAAGTCCTATTGGGACATTTTCTACACATTTACTAATCGATTATAATTACCGAATGTTACCATGTTACTCTTTTTGAGTTTTTATTTTATATTTATAGATGACTTTTTTTAAAAGAAAATTTAGGCTTTTTAAAATCAAAAAGTTGTCACTCTTTTTTACCTTTTTTTCTCTTTCTTAGTTAAATTGGTGAATCCTAAAATTTTACATACTACACTAATCATAGTATACCAATGTGTATTATACCAAAAATATTAAAAATATCATGATTCAATACAAATCATGATATACTAATATGTAGTATACCAAGAATATTGGGTGTGACATTTAACATACTCAAACAAAGTATATCATGATTCAACACTAGTCATGGAATACCAATGTGTAATACACCAAGAATATTGAGAATATCATAGTTAATAATGGTATACCAATGTGTAGTATACCAAGAATATTGACATACCATTTGATATATATATATACTTAAACAAAATATACCATGATTCAACATTAATTATGTAAAGTATATCAACAATATCGGATATACCATTTAACATACTTAAACAAAATATTATATATCATAATTTAATATTAATCATGGTATACCGATGTGTAGTATATCAGAATATTAGATATATCGTTTAACATACTCAAACAAAATATATCATGATTCAACACTAATTATGTTAATACCAATGTATACTACAACACGTTTATTGGGTATACTATTTAACATACTCAAAAAATACCAATATATAATATACCTATTTAACATAAACAAAGCATACTTGTTGAATTGTGATATACTATACAATTACTTGGTATGTTATAAGTATCATTCAACATTTCTGTAATCACAGTATATTTCAATATTAACTACAGTATACTACACAATATATATTAATACATTAAAAATAATAGTAGTATATTGTCTTTTATTTTTCTTCAAATTTCTATAATTTTTGCAAACTACAATTGTTTATATTTTTCTTGCTGTAGGCAGTTTATTTGTATTAAAATAACTTTTTTATTCTAGTTCATTCTATATTCCATGTTCCAACATAACATTTTAAAATTCCAATGAATTGATAATTTTCACTCCTTCCGATGTTTATTCTACCAAGAACTGTCAGCAAGTTTCACTCGTTTCCCATGTTTACTTGCTTTGTTAGCTAATTAAGTTTTACTCCATTTTTCCATGACAAAGCTACAGTAACTTTTCGCAGTCTCCAGATTTGTCTTCCTCTTAGTAAATACAAAATTTAGAATTACAGCTACAAGGACAATCTTCTTTCAGCAAAGCCATTGTCAACATCTCTTCCTTCTTTGACAACTCAAATTTCAGTCTTTACTGTATAAAGAAGAGAAAGTAAGTTTATATTGAGAGAGAATGTGTTTGGATTTGTAGAGAAAAACGACACAGGACATAAATTTACCCTATATCACTGTAGAATTTTTGAAACTCTAGAGGCGATTTTATTCTTTTTGGGTCTTTTTTGTGATGTCATTTTCTAATGTTCGCCGAAGATTTATTGCTTGAATTGATGGCAGCGGTGGTGGGAGGCGGGACAGTGGTGGTAGAAGGAGGATCCTCCATCGCCAACTTTACGAAGAAATGTGATTAAATATCAGTACTCCATTAAAATGGATATGGAGGTCACGAAACGAGAGAGGAAACCTGAGAGTAATCAGGTAATTAGTTTGGGGGCATGGTCGTGTAATTTGAGTATTTGCGGATATGGTAGGGTCATTAAGTTATGCCGGTGTGGATTTCTGTCCTTGTCCCAAAATATTTTTTTAAAAATTTAAGCCGTGAAAAATATGGCCTACATTTCCTTTCAAAGTTATATAAAGTAAACACTTATTTGGAAATCAAAATCTTAAAACCATCAGCATCTCAGACTCAAACTCATTTGCATGTCAAAGTGTGACAAAAGACAGGTATTGCTTGCGCAAAATCATGTGTACACCCCTTTGCTGGTTACTTGTAACACTTCATGCATGAGTAATACTTCAGAAATACCTGAAGATACGGAGTATCAGTATCACATAGAGGGAGTTTAGTAGAAAGAAGTGTTCGTTGTCTTCTTGTGTTAGCTTGTCGTACCTTCTCCTTTTCTTTAATCATTCTAACCCAAGCTTTCTTAAAGTGTTATTTGTTTTCTTACCGTATTAGTTATCCTATTTTTAAATGCAATATTAGTACTAGAAAGTGTAAGTTAATTCTTACTATAAGAAGCAGGTGATTGTCTCTTACTATTACGCTGTAAAATAATTGTCTCATTGTCTGTTCTTGAGCTAGTAATGAAGATGCCAATGGCTACCAGAGATGGCTCAAAGTTATCGTGGAGAGAGGTGGTTTTGATCCGTACTTATGGAGCTATTTTAATTTTGCTGTTACGACTTTATTTGATTATTTATAGGGTATCATCGAACATGTAAAAGATTTATGGGTATTGATTAAGAAAGGTGGTGGCGGGATTAGCTCCTAATTGAAAATAATTTCAAAATTATTTGAAATTTTATCACTCTTTCATGCGAAAATAAAATCTAGATTAAAACATCCTTAGTTAAAATTTAGAATTCCAACATAATATTTTGGAATTCGATTTTTTTACATATGAAATTTCAGTATAATGTGTTAGAATTCCAATATAATTAATATGTTGGAGTTTTATATGCAGGAGTTCTATAATCCAACATATTATGCTAAATGTTTTTCATGTTTCAGCTTAGGATATTTCTGTCCAAATTTTATCTCTACATTAAATAGTGATTATTTTGTAACTAATTTACAAACACTAACTATTTTTTAATTATCATTCCAAAAATTGGTCCCTCCATGCTATTTTGATGGTTATTTGATAAGGTGGGCCTTTTCCCTTGTGCCATTATGGGGAGAATGATAGAAATAAAAAAAATTCAAGACTATTGTTAACGAGGTCAAAATTTAACTAGTAGTTGTAAAAAGGTCCATCTAATATATTTACTAGGCCTTTATTGCTATCCAGAGTTCATTCAGTAGGACTATATATGCTCCACGTTTTACATACTTGTAGGACTCTTATGGGACGTCTGGTATGATGGATAAGCAAAAATAATCGTGGGATAAAGATTTAGTATTGCTTTATCCCTTGTTTAGTTACAAATTTAGGATAATTTATCCCACTATTAAAAATAGTAGCGGGATAACTTATACCTGCTAGAGGATGGAATAATAATCCCAAGATAAGTGTCACGATCCGGAACCGTGGGATCGTGATAGCGCATAACATCCACTTGCTAGGCAAACCAATATTAGCTAATTACTTAACCAATTTTAACAGTTTATAACAGAATAATGATAATTAACAACTGATAAACTCAAAAATGAACAAAATACTTATATAAATAACGCGGTACTAAAACTACTCCCAAATATTCGGAGTCACAAGTTGTAACGACCAGACCGATCGTTTTACTTTCTAGATCTGTGCTCCCCTAATTAAGATTCCACGCAGGTGTCTTTACTATTTTATGATTTGAGGGGATGGTTGACTTGGGTTTGGAAGGATTTGGGTTGAAATCGGAATACTTAGTTCCTTAATAGTGGCCTAAGATGGTTAAGTTTGACTTGAGTCAATATTTTTAATAAACCACCTCGGAACCGGGATTTGACGATTCCAATAGGTTCATATGATGATTTTGGATTTATAAGTGTGTTCAGATCGGGTTTCGGACGATCCAGGAGCATTTCGGCGCTTAATGTTGAAAGTTAGTGCATTGAATGTTTTCAAGTTTTTAAAATTTGGTTTGGAGTAGACTTTGGTGTTATCGAGGTCAGTTTGGGATCTCGAGCTTAGGAATAGTTCCGTATGGTGATTTATGACTTGTACGCAAAATTTGGTGTCATTCTGAGTAGTCTAAGTATGATTCAGCGCGTCCAGAGTAAATTGAAAAAGCTTGAAGTTCATAATTTGATTCAATTTGATTTTGGGGTGCGATTCTTAGTTTTGATCTTGTTTTACGTGTTCCGAGGGTTCGAGCAGGTCCGTTTTATGTTTAAGAACTTGTTGGTATGTTTGGACGCGGCCCCGGGGGCTTCGGGTGCTATTCGGACGATGTGCAGAACACGTTTGAATTTAGGAAAATTGTTGAAGGCAGCTGGGATCTGGTTCTTTCGCAGCTGTGAAGAATTGGTCGCAGGTGCGGCACTGCAGATCTGGTGCTTTCTCAGCTGGGCCTCGGGTGCTATTCGGACGATATGTGGAATACGCTTGAACTTAGGAGAATTGTTGAAGGCAACTGGGATCTGGTGCTATCGCACCTGCGAAGCATTGGCCGCAGGTGCTGCACCGCAGAAGCGGCTGGCTAGCCGCAGGTGCGATTTTTGGCTAGGTAGGCTCACTCCATAGATGCGGACATGGGAGCGCATGTGCGCGACCGTAGAAGCGGTTGAAATTCACAGAAGCAGACTGGAGATGAGGGGGCAGGGACGCAGGTGCGAGGGCTCGACCGAGGCATCTGTAATGACCCGACCGGTCATTTTGAGGATTACCATCTCGTTTGGTGGCTTAAGGTCTCGAGCAGTTTTGTATTATGTGTTATGACGTGCATGTGTGGTCGAGATCGGATTTCGAATTACTCGGGATTGATTTGGAAGAAGGATTCTTGTTTTAGAAGCTTAAGTGGCAAGAGTTAATCGGAGTTTGATTTTTATTTAGACAACTCTGAAATGACATTTTGATGGTTCCAATAGCTCAGTATGATGATTTTGGTCTTAAGAGCGTGTGCGAATGTTGATTTGGAGGTCTGTAAGTCGTTTTGGCATGAATTGGTGAAAGTTGGAAAAAATGGATGATTTTGGAAAGTACGACCAGGAGTTGATTTTATTGATGTCGGGGTCGGATCCCGGTTCTGGAAGTTAAAATAGGTTTGTACTGTCATTTATGACTTGTGTGCAAAATTTGAAGTCAATCACAGTTGGTTTGGTATGAATCGGCATTAGTTTTGGAATTCGGAAGTTCATAAGTTTTTAAGGCTTGAATCGATGCGCGATTCGTGATTCTAGTATTGTTAGAGGTAATTTGAGGCTTCGGGGAAGTTTGTATCATATTTTGGGACTTGTTAGTATACTTGGTTGGGGTCCCATGGGGCTCGGGTGAGTTTCAGATGGGTTTGGATTGTGCCGCGCTCTTATTTGATATTTCAGCGTTGTTTCTTTTGGCATAAAGGGTACCACATTGTGCAAATGACCTTCGATTTGAGATTCGATTGAACCATGAGATCCGTATCATAATTAAAGAACCATAGCAACAAGAATCGTCTCATTCTGAGGTCATATGAGAGAGTTATGCATGTTTCCGTATCGGGAAAGACTACTGTTTTTCTGGTGTTTGAGGGAACAGAGGCAAATAGCATGTGTCAAATGCGATTTATAAATCTCAGGTGTCAAATGTGACTTGCCTGGAGAGGTTTAAAATAAAATGGAAGTTTCACCATTTTTAACATAATTAGAGTTGGGGAGCTCGGTTTGGGCGATTTTCGGAGGCAAGCTTCACAAATTGGACTGGGGTAAGTAATCTTAACTTGATTTGGTTCATTATTCATGAATCTAACACTATTTCCAGCACCTATTTTGTGATTTAGGGGATTAGAATAGAAATTTTTCCAAACTTGATTTGAGGTTTTGAAGGCCGAATCGGAGTCGGAATTTAGTAATTTTGGTATGGTTGGACTCATTATCGAATGGGTGTTTGGATTTTGTAATTTTGGTCAGGTTCCGAGGTACAGGCCCGGTTTGACTTTTTGAGTTGACTTTTTATTTCTTTGCAAAAATCGTAATTTTATTGTTCGAATTAGTTTCCTATAGTTTATATTTATGGTATGAAATTATTTTGGCTATATTCGAGTCGTTTGAAATTGGATAATCAAGGGAAAGGCCTACTAGTGGATTGATTTAGCGTTATTTGAGGTAAATATCTTGCCTAACCTTGTGTGGGAGGACTACCCCTTAGGATTTGAGTCATTTGTGCTAATTGCGTCATGTAAAGGCCGTGTACGCGAGGTGACGAGTACGTACTCAAGCTTAATTGTGGAAAATTTGACTGTTTAGGGATCTTAGGTTCTTATGTTCATTAGATATGAAGTTGTTTTATCATTTTAAAACCTCCATTTACTAAATTCACCCTTACGTGTCTTATTTGAAATTAATTGATTCATGTTCTACCCGTGTTGCTAATTAAACTCTTATGTGCCTTGATTGAAGTTGTTTCCTCTTTTACTGCCATGTTGTGTTTTCTGTAACTACTTAACCTTAATTGAAGTTATGTTGTCTTTTCTATAATTGCTTAACCTTAATCGAAGTTATGTTGTCTTTTCTGTTATTGCTTAACCTTAATTGAACCAAGAGGTTGCTCTAGCGGTGAGCACCCTCCACTTCCAACCAAGAGATTGTGAATTCGAGTCACCCCAAGAGCAAGGTGGGGATTTCTTGGAGGGAGGGAGTCGGGGGTCTATCGGAAACAGCCTCTCTACCTCAAGGTAGAGGTAAGGTCTGCGTACACACTACCCTCCCCAGACCCCACTAGTGAGATTATACTGGGTTGTTGTTGTTGTTGCTTAACCTTAATTGAAGTTATCGTCGTCCTTTATGTAATTTGCTTAACTTTAATTGAAGTTTTGTTATCCCTTTCACTGTTGACTTATCCTTATTTGGAATCATTGATTCATGCTATCCCTCTTATCGTCAAGTTGTACCTACGTGGAATTAGTGTTGCACATTATCTCTTCCTTAGTTGAGCTATTCTTGTTGAGACCATTATTCCCTATTGTGTCTTTCTTTGTGAGCTCGTTCTTCCGTTCCTTTGTGTTCTGAAGTTCTTGTGTTGATTTACTTACTGTCCTCTCGTGTTATTGTTGTTGATGTTGTTGTACTCAGTGTTGTTGAGCCGAGGGCTATGCATGGTTGTAGTATTGAAATTATTTTGAGGAAACGTTGTGGCATATGGGCACATGTGGTGAAAGACCTTATATTGTGTTGTTATGTTTTGGAACACGTGATATTGTTGAGAAGATTGTTGGGATGTTCGCACGTGAGTTGTCTGTGCTACTATTATTATTGATATTTGCACATGCGGCGTGACAAGGCAGGCTATATATGTGGGTTGCGCATCTGGCGAGACAAGGTGCGAATATTATTATGCGCGTGTGGTGAGACAAGGCGGGCATTTACTTTATTGTTGCGCATGTGGAGATACATGATGGGGTATGTTAGGGATGATTTGTGATGACTTGTGATGGCATGGGGGCATTATTGTTGCTGATATTTGTGTATTGGTGTGCCTACCTGGTGTGAGTCATGCATTTTACATCTTGTTGTGTTGTTTCCTATGTGCCATTTGTTGTCTCTACTCTTACATATTGACTCGAGTTGTGATAGAACACTTGCACAAGCATACACGTAATTAATCACTTATATCGGTTTGAGAAGATGAACCCTGATGTCTATTGATCATTTACATATATTCTCGTATACTTACCTTATGTGTGAAAGTTATTCTTCTGGAACGTGAGTTGTCTGTGCGGTCAAGGTCATTATTATTGTTGGCACGTGTCCATGCGGGTATGAGATATTGTCACTCCCTTGACACGTGAGTCGTCCGTGCGGTTATGAATTGTAATGTGGGCACAAGATGCCAAGTGATTAGGGTTCATGAGTAGGGACCCGTGAAATGTGACTATGAGGTGAAGTACCTCGGGAAAGTCCTTGAACAAATCTTGTGAGAAAGTGATTGCTCTTATTGAGTGTTACATGCTTTTCCTTACTTGGTCTCATCGGACTTAAACTGTATTCAGCTTACTCCACGACGTTATTACCTGTTGTGTCTCGTTGCTAATTGATGCTTTTAGTTTCCTATACCAGCATTGTTTCATTATTGTTATCATGCTTAGCTTTAGATTGATATTGTTACTTGTTAGTTTCATATTCATACTTGTACAGGTTATTAAATCTAGTAGGTGTCTTGACTGTCCCTCGTCACTACTTTACCGAGGTTAGTCTTGATCTTACTGGGTACTGCTGTGGTGTACTCATGCTACGCTTTCTGTATATTTTTGTGCAGATCCAAGTACTCGGAGTTTGTTGATCATTATCTAGCTGATCGGGCATTGCTGTGGAGACTCAAGGTATACCTATTGTTGCATTCGCATGCCTCGGAGTCACCTTCTGAAATTTTACTTTGTACTGTTTATTTCTATTTCGGAACAATTGTAC
Organism: Nicotiana otophora; assembly: GCA_000715115.1. Taxonomy (NCBI): domain Eukaryota; kingdom Viridiplantae; phylum Streptophyta; class Magnoliopsida; order Solanales; family Solanaceae; genus Nicotiana; species Nicotiana otophora. Next base: position 48,044 of record AWOL01S0030775.1, read on the forward strand.
ATAGAGATCTTCTAGTAAACTCAGTAGAGCTTATGACTTGTACTACTGATTTTGGGATTGTAAGTTTTGTATAGAGATTTTTATTTCATATTTAACAGTTGTTGGTTGAATTTTGCTATTAATTCGGTAAGTGTTAGGCTTACCTAGTCTTAGAGACTAGGCACTGCCACGACATCCTACGGAGGAAAATTGGGGTCGTGACAGCATCAAAGAAGTGGAAAGGGCCAGCTGGGTGAGGACCGCATCTGCGATGTACTTTCCGCAGATATAGAGCCGCAGAAGAGGCAAAATTTCCGCAGAAGCGAAAACCGCTGGGAGAAGAAGGGTGCATTTATATCGGGACTTAGGCTTTTTTCTCTCATTTTCACTTTGGGTTGGTCGATTGTGGAGCTCTTGGAGAGGGATTTTTCATCTATCGTTATAAGGTAAGTAATTACTACTTAATGTGAGTTTAATACATGGATTTTGTGTAGATTTTAACATATAAATTGTGAAAATTATAGGATTTAGTTGAAAAACCTAGGTTTGATAAAAATGGGATTAGACCACAAAAATAATTATGGAATTGAGTAGAAATTATATATTTGTGTTCGTGAGGTTATGGGTAACTTTTATTTACAAAAAGTTTTGGAATCTGGGCACATGGGCCTGGGGATAAATTTTAGGAATCTTCCAATTTGCGTTGGGTAATTACTCTAATAGTTAAATTATAGAATTTTAAGCATATATTGATTAATTTATACAATATTTGGCTAGTTTCGGATTGCGTGGCACCGATTTGAGGCTTTAGTGTGAATTGTGGACCGGAAAGAGGACTTGAAAACGAGGTAAGTCTCTTGCCTAACCTTGTAAGAGGGAATTATCTTTGTTGGTTCTATAAGTGATTGTTTGCTAATAATTGTGGGTGCTACATGTGCATGATGTGACGAGAGTCTACATGTAGCTAAAATCATACTTATGTCCGGCTAGTTTTAGGACTCTACCATGTATTTCTTGTATTATTTTTCCCAACTTGTTAGTTTAATTCCTTAAATTATATTTGAAGATTTGATAGAGGATTTGTAAAGACTAAGCTTCACTACTTTGAGTTTTGATGGGTTACTTGACTGTTGGTGGAGATTGTACCTTCTTTGAGTATTATTCTTATGTAGTAGCCGTTAATCGGAGTTCATTGAGTATTTTTCTCTTCCTGTGGATAAGGCCGAATGCCTCGGTAGTAAAATAGATGCATCTATGGTTCGAGCCGATCGACACTCGGCAGTGTACACACTATTCTGGAAAGGGTCGTACGACCTCGACATAAATCGTGCGTGATATTGCTCAGAGTTCGATTATACTTGATATTTCTTCCATGACTTGAGAATCTATAATTACTTGATGGCTTTTATTTGTTGAAATTAATATGTGATAGTTGGAGATTCTAATTGATATCGAGTTAAAGAACCACTCATTTGTTGTTCATTATTGCGTTATTACTGATGTATTCCATGCATATTTATAATTTATGCACTTTATTTATTGACCCTTAGTATGTGTCGGTGTCGACCCTTCGTCACTGCTTCTTCGAGGTTAGACTAGATACTTACTTGGTACATGTTTATGTACTCACACTACATTTCTGCACTAATCGTGCATGATCTGAGGCAGGTGCATCTAGCGGCCATACAGGCGCGTACCCCCGCTACCAAGAGACTTAGTGGTGAGTGCTTTGTATGCCCGTTCTACAGTGCCCAGAGTCTCTTCTTGTTGTATTTTTTTTTTCTATCTTATTCCAGGCAGTAGTATAGGAGATTTTGTATATTCTACTAGTTTGCTCATGCACTTGTGATACCGGGTTTTGGAAATATTCTAGTAAATATTATATGGTTTTGAGTATTAAATTCACTATTTTACTCTTTCGTTATTTTATGCTTTACATTACCATAATCACCTACTAATCGTTCTCTTATTAAATAAAATTAATTACTTTAAAAATATTAAAATGAACAATTACATGGATAGTTCATCGTTGGCTTGCCTAGCAACGACGTTGGGTGCCATCACGGCCCATAGTAGGAATTGGGTCGTGACAACTTGATATCAGAGCTCTAGTTTCATATAGGTCTCACAAGTCATGAGCGAGCATTACAGAGCTTTGCGGATCGGTGCGGAGACGTCCGTACTTATCTTCGAGAGGCTATAGGGTGTTAGAAAACTTCTCTTTCTTCATCTCCTATCGTGCAGTTGATGTTGTGCTAAGTATCTTTCTTTTATTCTCTCATAGATGGTGAGAATGTGTGTGGCAAATGTACCCGGCAGTGGAAGAGGTGCTCCCCTTGTTGCTAGAGGCCGAGGTAGAGGCTGAGGGAGGGCTCCGGCTCCTACCAAAGGATGAGGGTGTCCTAGAGTTACTCTTGTTGTGCCACTAGTGGATCTAGTGGAGGATCCTGTTATTGAGAAGCAGGGCGAGGTACCTGTAGCTGAGCCGGCCCAGGCGGATTTCATGTCTGCACCGGGATTCTAGGAGGTCATGGGCCATATGTTGTGCTTCATGGACTCTATGACGCAGGATGGTTTATTTCCAGCAGACCCAGCCATATTTCAGGCGGGAGGGGGTACATACTCCTACTGCTCAGGCTCCAGGGCATGCTGCTGCCGTATATCAGATCTCGGGTGCACTACCTGCGGGCGGGACTTAGCTAGTTGCAGTGGCTATAACAAAGCCCAGACCAGCCGTGACCATCGAGTTGCAGAAGCTATTGGACAGATGGACCAGGATACATCCTCATGCCTCTAGCGCTGAGTGACATGAAGACCTCCAGGACTTTATTGATCGCTGCAGGGACAGACTGCACAGCATGAGAGTATTAGAGTCCCACGGGGTAGACTTTACCACCTTTCAAGTGGAGGCCAGGGCCCGTAGATGGTGGCATTCATATCTTCTCAGCAGACCAGCATGTTCTCCTACCTTGACTTGGGACCAGTTCACATGTCTCTTTCTGGAGAGATATATCCCACCCTCTCATAGGGAATAGTTACGGGGTCAGTTCGAGCAGCTCCAGCAGGGCTAGGTGTCTGCGACCGATTATAAGGCAAGATTCTCTGATTTGTCTCGCCATGCACTTATAATACTCCCCACCGATGCATAGAGGGTGCGGAGGTTTATTGCGGGCTTACACTATGGTATCCAGGTCTTATGTCCCTAGATATTGAAATGGGGACTCCTTACGAGCAAGTTGTGGAGATAGCTTGGAGGATCAAGGGTATTTGTCAGCAGGGCCGAGAGCAGGCGCCGAGGAACAAGTAGCCTCGATATTCTGGAGGGTTCAGTAGTGCTCCGTCTGGGGGCAGAGGTCAGTTTGTGAGGGCCGGTCTAGCAGGCCCATGTATTCAGCACCGCCGGCTTCTTGGGGTGCTCAAGTGCGGCCCTATTTCAGCGCCATTCTAGAGAGCTCCTACCGTCCATTGGCTATTTAGGGTTCTTCCAGTGGGTGTTCAGGTCCCCAGGGTTAGACTCAAGGTCAGTCATGTTCCGCACCGAGAGGTTGCTATGAGTGCGGGGAGCTTGGTCATGTGAGGAGATTCTGCCCCAGGCTTCGGCGCAAGGCAATACAGTAGGGCCATCAACCCATGATCGTCGCACCAGCTGTCGCACCAGTCATCCGGCCGGCTAGAGGTAGAGTGAAGGTGGGTAAGGGTCGCCCTAGAGGTGGAGGCCAGTTAGGTGGCACTCCAACTATGTTATATGCCTTTCCAGTCAGACCAGATGCAGTAGCCTCAAACACCGTGATCACAAGTATTATTTCTATATGTGGTTGGGATGCTTTGGTACTATTTGATCCAGGGTCTACGTATTCATATGTTTCATTTATGTTTGCTCTTTTCTGGGTGTTTCTCGTGAGTCCTTGGGTGATCCTATATATGTGTCCATACCAGTGCGCAATTTTGTTATTGTGGATCGGAATTACCGATCCTGTATTGTGACTTTCTGTGGCTATGAGACCAGAGCGGATCTTTTGTTGCTCAACATGACCCACTTGAGGTCATCTTTGGCATGGACTGGTTGTCTCCGTACCATGTTGTTCTTGATTTCCATGCCAAGACTATTACCTTGGCAATTCCAGAGTTGCCTAGATTGGAGTGGAGGGGTTCATCTATCAGTACATCTAGTCGGATTATTTCTTTCTTGAAGGCTCGACATATGGTCGAGAAGGGCTGTTTGGCTTATCTGGCTTACGTTCGAGATACTACTGTAGAGACTCCCACGATTGATTCAGTGCCCGTGGTACAAGAGTTCTCCAATGTGTTTCCTTTTGATCTACCAGTCATGCCACCAGATATATCGATTTCTGTGATTTGGCGTCAGGTACCCAGCCTATCTCTATTCCACCATACCGCATGGCTCCAAAAGAGTTGAATGAGTTAAAAGATTAGCTTGAGATGTTTCTATCAAAGGGGTTCGTCTGGCCGAGTGTATCGCCTTAGGGTGCCCCAGTGTTGTTTGTGAAAAAGAAGGATAGGACTATGCGAATGTGCATTGATTACTTCCAGTTGAACAAAGTTACCATTAAGAACAAGTACTCGTTGCCGCATATTGATGATTTGTTTGACCAGTTGCAGAGTGCCAGAGTGTTCTCTAAGATCGACTTAAGATCTGGGTATCATCAGCTGAAGATTCGTGCTTCGGATATTCCGAAGATGGCTTTCCGGACTAGATATGGCCACTATGAGTTTCTAGTGATGTCCTTCGGCTTGACTAACGCATCGACAGCGTTTATAGATTTGATGAACCCGGTGTTCAGGCCATATATTGACTCATTTGTCATTGTCTTTATTGATGACATATTGATCTACTCGCGCAGTATGGAGGAGCAGGAGCAGCATTTGAGAGTTGTGCTTCAGACCTTGCGGGAACATAAGCTATTTGCTAAGTTCTCCAAGTGCGAGTTCTGGTTAGATTTTATGGCATTCTTGGGTATGTGGTATCAGGTGAGGGTATTAAGGTGGATCCCAGGAAGTTTGAGGCAGTCCAGAGTTGGCCTCGTCCTATCACAGCGACCGATATCAAGAGCTTCTTGGGGTTAGTAGGTTATTATCATCAGTTCGTGGAGGGCTTCTCATCTATTGAGGCACCTTTGACTAGATTGACCGAGAAGGGTGCTCCGTTTCGATGGTCTGATGATCGCGAGGCAAGCTTTCAGAAGCTCAAGACCGTGTAACGACCCGATTGGTCATTTTGAGCTCTAGCGCATTGCTCGGCAATTTGAGGCCTTGGATAGCTTCACTTCATATTTTATGACTTGTACGCGTAGTCAGAATCGAATTTCGGGAAGTTCAGAGTTGATTTGGATGAAAAATTCTAATTTTGGAAGTTTTAAGTTAAAAGAATTAACTAAGGTTTGACTTTTGAGTAAACGACCTCAGAATCGGGATTTGAAGATTCCAATAGGTTTGTATGATGATTTCAGACCTGGGCGCATGTTCGGGTTCAGTATCAAGTCATCACGGAGCATTTCGGCGCTTATTGTGGAAAGTTGACATTTTGAAGGTTTTAGAATTACCTAAGTTTGGTTTGAGGAGAAATTTGGTGATATCGATGTTCGTTTGGGGTTCCGAGCCTTGGAATTAGTTTGTATTATGATTTGTGACTTATACGTAAAGTTTGGCGTCATTCCGAAATGTTTTGATATGATTCGAACGCGTTTGTCGAATTTTGAAAGTTTAAAAGTTGAAAGAAAGATTTTTATCGTCGATTCATGATTTTTATGTTATTTGTGGCGTTTCGAGCCTTTGGATAAGTTTGTATAAGGTATTAGGACTTGTTGGTATGTTCGGACAGGGGCTCGAGTGAGTTTCGGGGTGGATTCGGATCATTTCTAGGCCATTTTTAATTGCTGATTTTTAGCTACAGTAGTGTGCATCGAGATTGCGGACATTGGATCGCATTCGCGAAGAGCAAAATGGGAGAAATGGGTCTATGAAACGCGTTCGCGGAGACAGATTTGCATTCGCGAAGAAGAAATTTCTGCTGCACATGGCTGACTTTGGAAGCTCGTATCTTGCAATCTATAAGGAATTTGGAGATGATCAAAAAATAAAAGTTGTAGCCCTTGGTTCTAGTTTGCATAAAGTCAAACCATTTGTCATTTGGAGTTTTGTAAACAAAGTTATGACCATTATACTAGAAGTTGTCTGGAGGAGTTGGGCAGCTTGTTCTTCGCGATCGGGATTGGTTTTCCTTGATCGCGAAGGGCAATTGTGAGCTGAGAAAAGTTGTGCTTCGTGATCGCGAAGCATTTTCTGCAATCGCGAAGCATTTTCTGCGATCGCGAAGGGTAAATACCTGGGCAGAAGCTATATTTCGGGGGTTTCGGCCATTTTATCATATTTGGAGCTATGGAGCTCGGATTGAAGCGGTTTTTGAAGCGATTTTTGTCATATGGATTGGGGTAAGTGTTCTCTACTCGGTTTTGATTATATTTCATGAATCTATCCTCTTTTTTGGTAGTTGGTTGATGATTTAAAAAGAAAAATTGGGAGTTTTTGTCTAAAGTTTCATAGAGTGAATTTTTGAGTTTTAAACGTCGATTCAGAGTCGGATTTGAGTGAAACTAGTATGGTTGGACTCATAATTGAATGGGTTACCAGATTTTGTGAGTTTTGTCGGGTTCCGGGCACGTGGGCCTGGGGGTTGACTTTATTTACTTTTCTAGCTGAGTTGGGAATTGTTATAAATTGATTTATTATGAGTATTAGAGTATACTTTTATTGGTTTGCACATTGTTGGACTAGTTTTGGAGCGACAGGCATCGGTTTGAGGTGTTAGAGTGGCGTTGGAGTCAGTTATAGAACTTCAGAGCGAGGTAAGTCTCATGTCTAACCTTGTGAGGGGGAATTTATCTCGTAGGTATTATATTCTTATGTGCTACATGTTGTGGGAGCTACACACGTATGAGGTGACGAGTGTCCGCGCGTATGCTAGAATTCCTGATTATGTCTGGGTAGACTTAGGTTCATGCCATGCTAAAATTATACTATTTGAGTCATCTTTGCTCGTTTAATTCCTTTATTTTGTGTTACGACTTGAGACTAGACTTGCATAGGGTGATAGACTCGCTATTGTAGAGATATGATGAGCTACTTGATAATCCGCGGAATAATTTGTGTTTCCCTTATGAATTCCTCCTGCATTGTGCGTTTTTATCTCAAAGCTTTCCTTAAAGTTCATAACTCACGCATTTATTCATGAGTGGGTTTAAGGACCCGTTAAAGCTTCTTACTCTAATGGGATTGGACCGATCACCTCGGCAGGATTATGTACCACAGTCTTATAGGAGCGGGCCGTTCGCCTCGGCAGTATAATAGATGCATCTATGGTTTGTGTCGTTCGATCCTCAGTGATGTACACATTATTATGGGATTGGGTCATACGCCTCGGCATTTCTATAAAATACTCGTACGGGATCAGGCAGTTTGCCTCGGCAGCATCGTGCGTAATATTTGACAAGAATCCAGTGTATCAGTGTGTTTTCCTGATTTGAGATGTGAAGGTATCTGGTGAGGTCAATTTCATACATACTCCGGTTGAGGAGGTAACTGATGATTGAGAGCTTGAATTTACTATTCAGATGAGGATTGTATCATGTACCTATATTTGTTTATACCGTATATTACCCCGCCATATATTTGATTACTTCCTACTGTATTTGAGTTATTAAACCACTAGTAAGTGTCGATGTCGACCCCTCGTCACCACTTCTCCGGGGTTAGGCTAGATACTTACTGGGTATGCGTTGATTTACGTACTCATATTACACTTGCTGCACTTATTATACAGGTATATATATATATGTTTGGTGATCTTTTGGGCGCAAAGGCATGACTGTTGCAAGGACTTTAGGGTGAGTTGCATTCCATGTTACGATCTGCAGCATACAGAGTCTCTATCAGAGCTATTTATATTCTCATGTCTAACTTGTATTTCAGACAGATGTAGTATTATTATTATTGTACTCCTTAGTAGATGCTCATGCACTTGTAACACCGCATTTTGGGGGTTCCTACTGGATGTTCATTATTGTAGTTCATGTAAATATTATCATTTCACCTTGTAATTTATATTTTATACAAAAATTGGAAAATAAAATCACGGGTTTTCTATGAGTACCAAATTTTACTCTACTTATTTAATGGGATTCAAGATTTCGAAAATAATAAAATGAGTAACTAAGTTGATTAATCACCGTTGGCTTGCCTGGCGATGGAGTTAGGCGTCATCACGACCTACCGCGGATTTTGGGTCGTGACAGACCGTATTGACTACAGCACTGGTGTTAGTATTGCCTTCCGATTCAGGGATGTATATTTTGTATTGCGACGCTTCACACGTTGGCCTGGGTTGTGTATTGATGCATGAGGGGCGAGTTATTGCATATGCTTGACGTCAGTTGAAGTCTCACGAGAAGAATTACGTACATGATTTGGAGTTAGCCACGATAGTTCATGCCCTCAAGATCTGGAGGCATTATCTTTATGGGGTGTCCTATGAGGTTTACACCGATCATCATAGCTTGCAGCATTTGTTCAATAAGAGGGAATGTTGTTGTGGATGCCTTGAGCAGAAAGTCCAAGAGTATGGGTAGTTTGGCATTCATTTCAGCAGAGGAGAGTCCATTGGCTTTGGGCATTCAGTCCTTGGCTAATAGACTTATAGGGTTGGATATTTCAGAGCCCAGTCGAGTTCTCGTATGCATTGTGGCTCAGTCTTCATTATTTGAGCGGATCAAGGCTCGTCAGTATGATGATCCGCCCTTGTTGGTTCTTACGGAGACGGTACTACAGTGTGGTGCCAAGGAGGTTACTATCGGTGAGGATGGTGTCCTGCGACTCCAGGGTCATCTATGTGTCCCTAATGTTGATGGATTGAGGGAGAAAATTCTAGAAGAGGCACACAGTTCTCGGTATTCTATTCATCCAGGTGCTACGAAGATATATCGCGACCTGAGGTAGCATTATTGGTGGCGGCGGATGAAGAAGGACATAGTTGAATATGTAGCGAGATGTCTAAATTGCCAGCATGTTAAGTATGAGCACCAGAGGCCAGGTGGCCTTCTTCAGTAGATGGTTATACCGGAGTGGGTATGGGAGTGCATCACTATAGATTTCGTAGTTGGGTTGTCGCAGATGTTGAGGAAGTTTGATGTTGTTTAGGTCATTGTCGATAGGCTGACCAAGTCGGCACACTTTATTCCAGTAATGACTACATACTCTTCAGAGAGGTTGGCCCAGATTTACATTCATGAGATTGTCTAGTTGCATGGTGTGCTTGTTTCTATCATTTCATATAGGGGCCCGCAGTTCACCTTGCATTTCTGGAGAGCAGTACAGAGCGAGTTGGGTACCCGGGTAGAGCTCAGCACAACCTTTCATCCGCAGACTGACGGGAAGCTGGAGCGGACAGTTCAGATCCTGGAGGATATGCTTAGAGAATGTGCGGTTGACTTCAGAGGGCATTGGGATCGATTCTTTACTTTGGTCGGGTCTGCTTATAACAATAGTTATCAGTCTAGCATTGAGATGGCTCCATTTAAGGCTGTATAGGTCGGCAATGTCGTTCTCCCATCGGATGGTTTGAGCCCGGCGAGGCTAGGTTATATGGCACTGATTTAGTGAAGGATGCCTTGGAAAAAGTAAAGTTGATTCAGGAGCGACTTCGCACAGTACAGTCAAGACAAAAGAGTTACGCAAATCAGAAGGCGCGTCATTTATCATTTATGGTGGGCGAGAAAGGTTTCTTGAAAGTCCCGCTAATGAAGGGAATCATGAGGTTTGGGAAGAAAGTCAAGCTGAGCCCAAGGTTTATTGGCCCATTTAAGGTGTTGAGGCGAGTTGGGGAGGTTGATTATGAGCTTGCTTTGCCTCCCAGTCTATCGGGAGTTCATCCGGTTTTCCACGTCGCATGTGTTAGACAATAGCACGGTTCAGCTAGATGAGAGCTTGGGTTATGAGGAGGAGCCAGTCGCCATTGTTGACAGGTAGGTTCACCAGTTGAGCCCTAAGAAGATTTCTGCAGTAAAAATCTAGTGTAGGGGCCAACCAGTTGAGGAGGCGACTTTGGAGACCGAGAAGGACATGCAGAGCATATATCCACACCTATTCCGCACTCCAGGTATGATTCTAGACCCATTCGAGGACGAACATTTGTTTAAGAGGTGGAGAATGTAATGACCCGACCAGTCATTTTATTTTCTAGATCCCCGTTCCCTTAATTAAGACTCCCCGTAGGTGCCTTTACTGTTTTATGACTTGCGGGTATGGTTGACTTGGGTTTGGAAGGATTCGGGTTAAAATTAGAATACTTGGTTGAGTCAATATTTTTAGTAAACGATCTCCGAATCGGGATTTGACGATTCCAATAGGTTTGTATGATGATTTTGGACCTGGGCGTGTGCTCGGATCGGGTTTCGGATGATCTGGTAGCGTTTCGGTGCTTAATGTTAAAAATTGGCACATTGAAGGTTTTCAAGTTTTTTAAATTTGGTTTGGAGTAGACTTTAGTGTTATTGAGATCCGTTTGGGATTCCGAGCCTGGAAATAGTTCTGTATGGTGATTTATGACTTGTACATAAAATTTGGTGTCATTCCGAGTAGTTTAAGTATGATTCGGCGCGTTCGGAGTAAGTTAGAAAAGCTTGAAGTTCATAATTAAATTCAATTTGGTTTTGGGTGCGATTCTTAGTTTGATGTTGTTTTACGCGTTCTGAGGATTTAAGCAGGTTCGTTTTATGTTTAATAACTTGTTGGTATGTTTGGACGAGGCCCCTGGAGCCTCGGGTGCTATTCAGACAATATGCGGGACACGTTTGAACTTAGGAGAATTACTGAAGGCAGCTGGGATCTAGTGCTTTCGCACCTGCGAAGAATTGGCCGCAGGGGTGGCACCGAAGAAGCGGTTGGCTAGCGCAGGTGTCAGTTTTGTCTAGGCGGATTGAGTCCACAGGTGCAGATGTGGGAGCGCAGGTGCGCGACCGCAGAAGCAGTTGAAATCTGCAGAAGCTGACTGAAGTTGGGGGCAGGGACGCAGGTGCGAGAGCTCAACCACATCTGCGAGCCCACAGATGCGAAAAAGGCATCGCAGAAGCGGAAGGGGGCCAGCTGGGTGAGGACAGCATCTGCGATATAATTTCCGCAGATGCGGAGCCGCAAAAGCGATGAAATTTCCGTGGAGGTGAAAACCGTTGGGGGCAGAAAGGTGCATTTATATCGGAACTTAGGCTCTTTTTTTCTCATTTTCACTTTGGGTTGGTCGATTGTAGAGCTCTTGGAGAGGGATTTTTCACCTATCATTCTAAGGTAAGTAATTACTACTTAATGTGAGTTTAATACATGGAATTTGGGTAGATTTTAACATATAAATTGTGAAAATTAAAGGATTAAGTTGAAAAACCTAGGTTTTGATAAAAATGGGATTAGACCACGAAAATGACTATGGAATTGAGTAGAAATTATATATTTGTGTTCGTGAGGTTATGGGTAACTTTTATTTACAAATATTTTCGGAATCCGGGCACGTGGGCCCGGGGGTGAATTTTAGGAATCTTCCAATTTGGATTGAGTAATTACTCTAATAGTTAAATTATAGACTTTTGAGCATATATTAATTAATTTATACAATATTTGGCTAGTTTCGGATTGCGTGGCACTGATTTGAAGCTTTAGCGTGAATTGTGGACCGGGAAGAGGACTTGAAAACAAGGTAAGTCTCTTGCCTAATCTTGTAAGAGGGAATTATTCTCGTAGGTGCTTTAAGTGATTGTTTGATAATAATTGTGGGTGCTACGTGCGCACGATGTGACAAGAGTCCGTATGTAGCTAAAATCATACTTATGTCCGGATAATTTTAGGACCCTACCACGTATTTTTTGTATTATGTGTAATTCCTTAAATTATATTTGAAGATTGGATAAAGGATTTGTAAAGACCGAGCTTCACTACTTTGAGTTTTGGCGGGTAACTTGACTGTTGGTGGAAATTATACATTCCTTGAGTATTATTCTTATGTAGTAGCCGTTAATCGGAGTTCGTCGAGTATTTCTCTCTTCCTATAGATCGGGCTGAACGCCTCGGTAGTATAATAGATGCATCTATGATTCGCGACACTCGACCCTCGACAGTGTACACACTATTTTGGATCGGGCCGTACGATGTATGCATAAATCGTGCGTGATATTGCTTGAAGTCCGATTGCACTTGATATTTCTTCCATGAATTGAGAATCTATAATTACTTGATGGCTCTTATTTGTTGAAATTAATATGTGATAGTTGGAGATTCTAATTGATATCAAGTTAAAGAACCACTTATTTATTGTTCATTATTGCGTTATTACTTATGTATTCCATGCCTATTTATAATTTTGCACTTTATATATTGACCCTTAGTAAGTGTCGATGTCGACCCCTCGTCACAACTTCTTCGAGGTTATACTAGATACTTACTTGGTACATGTTGTTTATGTACTCACGCTATACTTCTGCACTAATCGTGCAGGATCTGAGGCAGGTGCATCTAGCGGCCATACAGGCGCGCACCCCTGCTACCCGGAGACTTAGTGGCTAGCTGCTCTCTATGCCCGTTCTGCAGCGCCCGGAGTCTCTTCTTGTTGTATTTATTATTCTGTCTATCTTACTCCAGACAGTAGTATAGTAGGTTTGGTATATTCTACTAGTTTGATCATGCACTTGTGATACCGGGATTTGGGAATATTCTAGTAGATATTATATGGTTTTGAGAATTAAATTCACTATTTTACTCTTTCATTATTTTATCTTTACATTACCAAAATCACCTACTAATCGTTCTCTTATTAAATAAAATCAATTACTTTAAAAATATTAAAATGAACAATTACGTGGATAGTTCATCGTTGGCTTGCCTAACAGCAACGTTGGGCGCCATCACGGCCTATAGTGTGAATTGGGTCGTGACACAAGTACATGAGTAACTAGAATACTACAAATATGGTTTGAAATAAGGTGCAACTGTCTGAAACTATATAAACAGCAATAAACTTATCTGAGGAGTCTTAAGGGACTGCGAACGTCGAGTAGCTCTACCTCAAGTCTCCTGCAATAGTTGAATCCGAGCAGTCTCCACTACGTGCCGCTAAGACCAACACTGGGATCTTCACAAGAAGTGTAGAAGTGTAGCATGAGTACAACTGACCTCATATACTCTGTAAGTGACAAGCCTAGCCTCGACGAAATAGTGACAAGGCTATGGCAAGACACTCACAATAAACTTGTACGAATAATAATAACGGAATACAAAAATATAGATAAAGTGGTAAAATCATAAAAATGGACCGGAGGGTCAACTACTAGAGGGCCCCATGATAACATGATCTCAAATCTCATATCACAATACCGAGATAAAACTCTACAACTACAACACATCAAACGGTGTTGCGACACGCAATCCGATCCTAACACTTAATACAATAACCGTTGCGGCATGCAATCCGATCCCAATATCATATTATATCAATAAAGTTGCAGTGCACAACCCGTTCCCAATATCAACTCATTAACATAAACAACCCAACACCACTATATACGAAATCTCAACACAAAAGGAAAATAAAACGTGCAGAATATTAAGGGACCACCAATACAAATGGAGAATAATCAATGCCTTGTAATCCCAAACCTTGGAATTTCATTAGTACAAGAATAGCTAAATTGCTCACATAATCGGAATAACATAATAACGTGCATCAAGTAATATAAGGACAACAAGAACAAGTAAAAACATGAGATAATAAAAATATACAATTAATGCAAGTAGGAACATGTAGCAGGTAAGTAGATATTAGGAGAGAAATGAACAAATCGAAACAAGTAATAATTACGTAAAAGATAACAAATAAAGCATGGATAACAAGTAAGGGCATGTAGCAATTAAATCATATAACAAGAGATAAAATGGAATAAAAGAAGACATGGAAGTATATAGCCTAATCCCGCATGCTTTAATCCCATGACGGCACATATATACTTGTTACCTCGCATATACGTTGTTTTCCCCACATAATTCACATAATAAATAGACCAACAAGTCCTAATTCTCTCAAGTCAAAGTTAGACATGATACTTACCTCTTTGCGCAACCAACTCAACAATCAATCATGACTTTTTATTTCGAACAAGTCTCCAAACCAACCAAGTCTAGCCAAATATTGTTCAAACAATTCAAAATAAGCTTTAGAAACTACCCACAAATAAAAAATGTTCAATCTTTGATGAAATTGAAAAGGTCAAAAAAAGTCAACCCCGGGCTTGCTTGATCAAAATCTGAGATTTGAACCAAAACCTGATTATTCATTCACTCCCAAGCCCGGTAATGTGATTTATTTCGAAATCCGGCCTCTATTTGAGGTCTAAATCTCAATTTTATAAAATCCTTAAATTCTACCCAAATCCCTAATTTCTACCAAAAAGTTCCTATATTTGATATTGAAAACTTCATAAAAAATAATGGGGAATTGAAAGAAAGTGGAATAGAGTTGCTTATCAATGAATTTGGGAAGCAGTTTGTCAAAAATCGCCTCTAGAGTGTTTGGGGTTGAGAAATGGTGCAAAATGAGCTAAGTCCCGATTTTTCATTCTTTCACCCAACTGCAGGTGTCGCATTTGCGAACTCTGGTTCTCAAATGCGATGTCCGCAAATGCGACACACGGATCGCAAATACGATCAGCGCATCAGATGCCCAAAAGTCGCAAATACAACATTTTGTTCGCAAATGCAAAAGGTCCCCCATTGCAAATACGCCCAAATGCTTCGCAAATGCGAATCTGACAATAGCTACCAGTGGTCGCAAATGCGACCAAGATGTTCGCAAAAGTGGACACTTCGCAAAAGGGAACATTTTCCTAGAAACTGCAAGGTCTCCCAGCCCATGCCTATGCTCGCAAATGCGATCTATTGATCGCAAAAGCGAAGCTCGCAAATGCGAGCCATACCTCGCAATTGCGAGATATGCATCAGACACCAGCAACTGGTATTGCACCAGCAGTTGCTTAATGACTCAAACTCTTCCGTAACACACCTGAAACTCATCTGAGCCCCTTGGGCTCAAAACCAAATATACACACAAGTGTAATGACATCTTACAAACTTGATCTCTACCTCAAAGCATCAAAATAACATCAAATAACAAGAATCGATCATCAAAACTCATGATTTTCAACTTGAAAATGCATTTTTACAATTTTTACATAACGCGCTGAAATGCGCTTGGGTCACCCCAAACCCCAACCAAAAGTGCGTACAAGTCCAAAAATATCATACGAACCTACCAGAATCGTGAAAATACTGATCTAAGATCGTTTACCAAGAATGTTGAATGTGGTCAACTCAAATCCCATTTTAAGTCTAAAATTATTTTTTCTTCAAATTTTTACATAAAAACTTTTCAAAAAAAAAATACGGACCACGCACGTAAATCAAAAAATATCATATGGAACTAATATAGGTCTCGAAATACAGAAATAAAAGCTAGTACTCAAAAGGACATATTGGATCGTCACAATAAGTTATCACATGATAAAGCAATAAAATTGATAATCCTAGGATAAAGCAGTAAAATTGATAATTCCAGGATTAATACAACATATCAAACTGCTAATAAAAAATAATATCAGGATAACTAATCCCAACATAACTAATCGCAATATAACTAATCAAGCATAACTTATCTTCAAACCAAACGACTCATTAGTGTACCACACTATACGCGTATGAAAAGTTCTGGAAGAATGGCTTCTACATAACCCTGACAAATCACTAGGATTTTAAATTTGATAGAAGAAATATGCCTTGCTACAAAACTTATCAGGATATATGCCCTAAATTTTGATGTATTGTTAGTGTTGCACCCTATTTTGTACTAGTCAAAACAAGATTCAACTTGTGGTTTCTTTGTTGTTGATAAAAGAGAGTCGCCACCTAATATTTAAAGGTATAGTAGGGTACCTATTTAATTATTAAAGGTTATATTCTTTATTGGTCTACTAACCGGTGAGATCATGGGTAAAGGTTCTTGTTCTTCTAAGGGAAAGGTATTAGGCACCCCCTAAAATCTACCTGAGGTAGCTCCATAGGATTTAGACTAGATTTGAAATTAATTATTTGTACTATGCCTTAAATAGTATTCTAAGGGTAAAGCTTACCATATGTTAGGGCATAATTTCTACAAAGGGAATTATGGTTTAAATGAAATGGATTTAAAGGAAAGTCTTTTGGAAATTAGTGTTAGTATATATAAGCTTAAAAATAAAACTTTGAAAGATGAAAACGTTTGTGTAAGTATGAAAAGAAAATCAAGTTAAAACCTTTTATGTTCTAAATCATGGAGGTTCGGGTCATTCAAACGTGGAAAAGAGTGTTATGCAAATGATTCTAAGATGTACCTTGGCTTTGAAGTAGAGAACCGTTTAAAAGCCTTTTGTTTTAGTGCAGCAACACCTTAGTATTTTCGAAATAGCTGATTCCTTTTGAAAGATTAAACCGCGACAATTCTGATTTTTTTAAAAGAGAGACGACTGCCTTTGTTAAGCCTTTGTGCTTCAAAAATCTTTAAGAAAAGATTTAGTAAAGCATGACAAATTAATAACAGCTTATGATTAGCGAATATGAAATTAATTTCTAACTAAGGCTTCTTTTTTAATCCTGAGTTCGTTAGGCTTGTCTAAGTCATTCTATGAATTGAAAGATAAGGATAAATATTCAATCCAATATATATACTTGTTACATACATAATGAGATATAACAAACAGGAAACAGCAACGAGCAATGACATAATGCAAGCTAAGGAATGGCGAAATAGTAAATAAAGAGATAAAAGGAAAGGAGTGACTCTGGGAGGTTTGGGCCTCAAAGGACATGCCTAACAGTAGCAAATGACGAGCGAAGGCTAACCCTTGAATCACAGTAGAGCTGGACTTGGGGCTGAGTTCTTGAAGAAAACTCAGCAGGCCCAAATCATTTGTACATGCCTAAAACAAAGGTCAATAGAATAACAATATTGTATCCATATATATAAAATTCTCAATCAAAGACTAAAACAATCACTGATAGTGTTCAAATGCTTAAAGCAATCATACTAAGCAAAGATTAAAAGAAGAGATCACTAACAACACCTAAATGCTAAGGGAATCATGCTAATGTGGGGGTCGTGTATAGTGAATGATTCACATTGTATACCTTTCGTTGCGATTAAATACCAAATCCAGAGAGAGTAATTAGTGTCAATGAATTAAAGGTTAAGGAGAGAGTTCTACTCAAGGCCGATGCCCCCTTTGAATCCCCCGACACTTCAAAGTTCCCAAGGGTCTCAAGGCCCAGGGCAATACTTGTGCCGGGGAGAGCAGCACAACCTAGAGTTAAACTCTTCTCCCAAATACCTTTAACCACTAACGACTAACTCTTCCCTATATGTTTGAATGCCAATGAGGCCTTCTCAATGCAAACCAACCACTAGGACATTTCCTACCACAGGAGCCTACTTTCCTTAGCAGAATAACACAGAAATGTACACATAGAATAGTCTTTATACTTCAGCATTAAATAAGTGAAACACGCATATGAATAGGTTTTGAGAATCATACTTCTAGGCACATATGACAACAAGAATACTTATGCTGTCATTGCTGAAAATTGGACAATAGAAATCACACATCTCATAGACAAATAAGGCACATAGTTTGGAATTATAACAGCTTTAGGATACATAGACTAATGCCTTAACATTGATCACAGATGAGCATGCACTTAGGTTAATGACATTACTTGAATCACTTGAGATCATTAATACAGATTCAGACAATGACACAAGCAGGCTATTATTCTCAACCAAATAACAGTAAAAAGTTTCCCCTACACCATGTTCGATCTAGAATAACAAAGGAAAGAAAAAGACTGAGTATAAGTTTAAAACAGTGTTCAAAATGTGAAGTCATGGAGGATAAACAGAGTTCATACCAAACTTCCACACACATAGAGATTTCACTCAATATTATGATTTCACAAGACATGATGAATCCCAAATATTGAAGAATCAGATTGTAAGTATCATTAAGGATTAAGGATATGGGAGACATCACACTTAACAAACTCAAATCAGCTACACAGGATTAGTTGAATAGTTAAACATGATGGAGTCATATTCAGAATACCAACAGGGCACAACTATAGTCTAACTCGTAGGAAATAGACTGATCATGACAGACTCTACTGATATTCAAGGGAAAATCCATCCCAATAGGACTGTTCAAGCTAGCAGTTAGATATGGATGTAAAGCACTCATAATGAGGATTCAGAGGATACTTAAGGACCAAATAACATTCATGAAAATATTTCTTAACACTCAAGTCCCATAAGTGTTAACCTAGTGAGGCAGGGTTATCCTATGCATTCCATATATACCCTAGCTAAAACCATCTAATAACATCCCAAGTTCAGAATGACAGAATCTAAAGAACATGGCATGTTAAATATGGAGACTGCAATAACAATACTAAGTATAGCATGATAGAATTCAAAGGATATGGCATGATGAACAGAAAAGCCCAAGTAAGATAGCAGAACTTTAGAACATAACATGATGAGTCATGACGGCTTATAATAGAATATCAAGTGGAACTGAATTTAGGATACAGCATGGTGAGCATGAAAGTTACAACAGAGTATTAAGTGGAACAATACTCAAAAGGAAAAATAAAGATTATGAACGTTGCAACAAGACATTGACAAAACTCAAAGTGTAACATGATAATTATAAAGGTTGCAACAAGATATTAATAGAGATCAAAATGTAACATAATGAGCATGAAAGTTATAACAGGACATTAACAGGACGCAGAATGTAACATGAAAGTTATTACAGAACATTAGAGCAAGGTCTGAGGTTTTAGGCAAAATGTGAGAAATCAGTAGGTTAAACAGCTCAAACACATAGGCCATTCAATACAAAAAAGGAGGTCATTAAGGTTATACAGCTACTTAGTTAACATTAAACAGATACAATAGCCTATCATAGATTATCAACAAATCATAATGAACAAAATAAAAGGCTAATAAACATTATAGACTAAGCAGTTAACCAAGAAAATAATAGCATGTTTGTGATTTTAAATGAAACAATTAAGGGAGAGAATAGAGGTAAACTGACCTCCTATTGAGCAGCAAACCAAACGAGTATTCACGTTAGCCGTTTAGGAACCAAAGCTCAGATTTTTACCAGTGAAGAACTCGGAGCCAAAGAAAGAGTAAAAACAGAGGCTGAGTGAGAACTCGGAAAGCTTAAGCGAAAATCTTCTGTATCTTTAATTTTTCAAAAAGAGTTAGGTGTATTAGCTATGGCTGTTGAAGATGTTAGGTACTGTTAGGTGAGAACATCAAAGCTCATATTTGTAGTGTCCATTGAGCCATTAGAGTTTCAGCGAATTCAAAATGGTAGTGGAGAGTGACGATGAATTGATGATGTGAGCATAGTCGGGTAAAAATCAGAGAGACAGAGGGGAAAATCGTTTAGGGATTTACTTGAGAAAAGGGAAGCTAATCGATGAGGTGCGAGAGACCGCTAGCTAGAACCCTAATACCCAGAGGTCATTGCATTTGATCTCTGGGTGTCGAATATCAACATTGAAACCAGCTAGCATCCTAGACTTGCTTTGAATTGAAAAGACAGAGGACGAGATCCGACGAGTTGAAGTTTAACCCTTTGGTCTGACTCCTTCAAATATGGCTATTGAGATTAAATGGCGAAAATGGAAAGAAATGTGAACTTCGTAGTACAGAGGCAGAACGGATGGCCATACATGCCATGGATTTGAAAATCTCAGATGATTTGAAGTTTTATTTTTGGGTTAGGGTTTTCGGATTTGGGACTTTGAGTTTCAAAGGCGAAATGAGTAAGGATTCAGCGAGAATCATGGGTAATGAAGGCAGAAGGAACGTTTTCTAATCATGATTCATGACCTTGCACTAATTAGTGCAAGGTTTTGGGTGATTGACGGGTCTGAGAGTTTGAGAGAGATGAGAGAAGAAGGGGAAAGAGGACAGGGGACGGAGGGAAAATGATTTAGGGTTTGAGGGATAGGGGTTGGTCTCTAGGGGTTAAAGTTCAGAGATGGAATTTGGGCATTTGATTATTTAGATCAACGACCCTGATAATTCAGGGATTAAATAATAAAAATGAAGAATTATGGAGGCCATTGGATCATCTTGTTTTAACGATTGAGATTAAATTCAATAAGGTTTAAAAATTAAAGGAAAAGCTGAGATAAAATGAGGGTCGTTGATATGTAGGATGGACGATTGGGATCTGTTATGTTTATTTTGTGAGTGATAGAGACAGGTGACATGGCATACTTTGATTGGTTCAGATGGGTTGGGGCAGATTGCCAAAGTGGAGAGAGAAGGTTATTTGGACTGGGTGCTTTTCCGAGTTGGGCTTGGTATTGGGCCAAAATTAATTTTAAAAATGGCCATCTTGTGTTTAGTTGGAGATTTGCAATTGTAGCCTTTTAGTCTTTTAACCCTTTTAAAATTAATTTAAATAAACTTAATTATTTTTAATAAAATATAGTAAAATTATAATTACAGGACATACTACTAATTATTATAATTAATTATTTATGAAATACTTTATCTTCTAAATTATAACACTAATAATCTAATTAATCAGGATTTGAGAAAAAATTCATTAAATTAATTATAAATCCTAGATGGTGTATTTTAGAAATTTCCTCAATGACAAAAGTAGTAAATATATTTATAATTACATAATGTTAGTATTGGGTTATTAATTTCGAAACTAATACTCAATCAATTTTGTAAAATAGGTATTTATTGATAGAAAATACTTTCAAAACATTCATTGTAAATTATTAAGTATAAATTAATTAATTTTAAAAGAGGGCCAAAAATGGCCGTCAACAGCCAGGAATCAAGATTTAGCAACAAATCCTGACAGATTACCAGAATTTAAAAAAAAATTATCTTGCCACAAATCTTGATGGATCATTAGGATTTGTGACCAAATTCTGACAGCTCGCCTAAAATTTTGACCATAAATTCTCACAAATCACCAGAATTGGGGGCAAAATCTTGACGGGTCACCATAACTTCTGTTTAAAAATTTCACCAACACGTTTTTGCTTCAAAATGATCTAAATCAACTCTAGATGATTCCAAATTTGATATACAGCTTTCTAACATAATCCTTATAATTTTTAGTGGTTAAATTTAACCTAAATTGTGTGTTGGGTCAATTGAGATCTCTAGGAATAGTTAATCCCATCTTGTGTCTGCTAGATTTGTTTCAAATGTATTTTTAGTTACTAGGGATAATAATTAGGAATAAGCCCATTACTAATCGGGATATAGTAGTAAGTAATTATAACTATACCATAATAATACCCAATTGAGTGAGTTAATCTGATAGAAAACCCCATTGATTAGACACATGGAGGAGGTGAGCAATCTTAGGTTTTTCCTTATTTCAATCTTATTTCTTATGTTCTTAGTTGTTTAGCTTGTTTCTAATTTAACTTCAGTTTTGGTTTATCTCAACCCACTTTAAGAAAGATAATTAGCACTATACAAGATTTGAGTATACAAACTTAGACTTAACCACCTAGATAATGGTTCCTCGTGAATTCGACCTAATCTTATCAGTATTATATTGTGACAGCCGGATTTTTTCCTCTATTCAGAGTACGATTAAGGGTTACCAGTTTTGAATTAGAGGTGTTTAACGGGCAGGCTGGGACGGGTTATATACAAAAAAAAAAAAAAAA
>AWOL01S0030775.1:70309-82136 GCA_000715115.1 Nicotiana otophora
TTTTTCTTATTCAATGTTATTGATACTTAAGTGTTTGCAAACTTTTAAGGCTTAGAATTAAACTTTAAAGTTTTAAATTTGAAATTTGAAATTTGAATTTTAAAATTTTAAAATTGAAATTTGAAAGTAAGTGGCTACAAAAAATTATTTAATAAGACCAATAGGCAATATGTAAGGATCAAGCTCCAAAGGCTTTCATTTGATATTTTTATTGAATAATATATAATACTTCAAATTAAGTTGCAAGTTCTTTTTTGATTTTTTTATTTTTGAACTTGCAAATTAAAAGTTTACAGCAATTATAAAAAATAAGAAATAAATAATACATCAGAAACTGAACTAGAAGGAATATTTGCATCTACAGCAGAAGAAGCATCAACAATGTTAGCATA
Source organism: Nicotiana otophora (assembly GCA_000715115.1). Classification (NCBI taxonomy): domain Eukaryota; kingdom Viridiplantae; phylum Streptophyta; class Magnoliopsida; order Solanales; family Solanaceae; genus Nicotiana; species Nicotiana otophora. Next base: position 70,702 of record AWOL01S0030775.1, read on the forward strand.
ATAACTTTATAATGTTTCTAAATGTTTGTGTAGATCAGAAATACAAGTGTCAATATCAGGAGTTTCAGTTGGTCCAATATTCATATAAGAATATAAAGCACTGATTAATTGGCGACAAGTGGCCATTTTGATAGAAGGGTTTAAAATAGCATCAATTAGGTAAATAGGGGAAATTGGGTAGAAATAGTTTTTAAACTTATCTAGCATAGATTCAACAACAGAAGTATATCCTTCTTTCTTCTTCAAATTATGTAGTAAAAGAGAAATTTCAGCAATATGAACTAAACCATTTGCAATAGTAGGATAATAAGCTCCAGAAAACTCAAGTGTAGCCACATAAAATTTTTGTAAAAATTTTACAACATCTTCAATGACATCCCAAGTTCTAGATGTTAACAAACGGCTAGGATCGGTACAATGAGAATTAGCAACTTCAGTTATAGGCATTCTATATTTATAATAACATTTTAAGAATAAATAATTATAATTTCACCTAGTAACTATTTCTTCAGGCATGAGTTTTGGTTTTAGTCCATAGTGTACACATTTTTCTTTAAATGCATTTAATCTATCACTTCTATTATCTCCTTGATACCGGGTTGAACCGGGATGTAGTCCGTTAAAAATCCGTTAACGGATTAGCGGGCTTAGCGGGTTCCGGTGCACCGGTATGAAAAAACTGTTCGTTTGAAACCCGCTCCCGGCCCAACCCGTCCCAGCCCGCCCCCAATGCTACCGTACTGTGCTGACTCGGACTGAACCGGGTTGTAAACGGGTCAGCCTGGCCCGATTAACAGGTATAATTTGAATTCAAAATAAGAGTAGTTGCTGATAAAAACTCGATAATGCTTATGGTTCGCTCATTGTATCAGATTTATTCCAGAATATGTGTTAGGAAGTTAGAACATCTACGTGCTGATAAACAAAAATCACCTCGACCGGATAAGAGTAAATAACAATGTCGAATCAGGTCGCTCTTTGCCTTGAAAGAGTTCACACGTGGCTACCAACTTTCCCGAAATAAGGGGAGATGTGATGCTTACTGTTCACGGAAACATCCGACCTATACTATAGACAAGTCGTTCGCTTATCTTTCAGATCTCCTTTCCTTCTATTTACCAGATTTTTGGCTTTAACCCAGTGAAAAATGGACTGATGGTGTTAGCTAAGAAAGGGGGGGAGAGGAGAGCCTTAAGGTATGCTGCCTTCTGCATTTTTGCTTAGGTTCTCGAGAATTTCAATCGTGGAGTGTACAAATACATAGAAATGAGGAATGATACTAGTACAAGAAACTTTATCTTTTCCGTTAGCGATTCCTATATATTCTTTCTTGTATCTTTTTTTCTTATTACAGCGGTTAGCAACAATAGAGACTCAAAATGGATATTGAGAGAAACAAACTCAGAGATTAATTCGCAATAAATTTAATTTATATAGATTTTAAGGATTTTTTACTTACAATTTAAACCATTTTAGCAAGTTACTTACTATTTGTTATAATATAGCAATCAATGATTATTAAATGAAGTTACCTATTTGTGTAAATATTTTTATACTTTCGGCACATAACTCAATCAGCTACTACTATAACTTTGCAATATAAGACAAGGAATCAGAATCTTCAAAGTCACTGTCAACCTACAGTAATACTTTTTCTTTAGCAGATTAACTATTATACTATAACAGGAAAAAAAAAAAAGGCTATACTTTTTAACATTAGTGAAATTTTACTGGGTTGTTGTTGTCGTCGTCTTAACATAGGTGAGATTATTTTTTCTTTTTGCTTTTTTGATCCAAAAGGATGAAGAGAATACTTTTCATTGTCCTATTAAAAGCAGTTTTCCTTTATGACTGACCATCATTTGTAACTCCTGTAATTTAATCAATTCATCGGTTAATTTGCTTGCTTAATCATTTTTACCTAACTTAACTGCAAAATACTACTAAAGCCCACAGAACACTCGAGTAAAACTGCATTCACTCTATCCTATAAATACTGGAAACTCTCAAAATTCTCAGACATCCATACAGTGAATAGACGATCATCTTTACAATTCGGGGGTTGAACTGGAAAAATAAAATGAAAGAAAACAGAACGGAACGCATATGTTACAAATTATCCAGAAAGTGCAACGATAAAAGACAGCACTTCCTTAGACTCATCGAGAATTGTTCAAGCTTTGATATCCTGACTTTGACTTTACTTCAAGATGTCTATATACCGCTTTACTTCACTTTGATTAATCTCAAATGAAAATGTAAGATCCCTTACCTGCAATTTCCTCGATAAGATTAAAACACTGTACATATTCTGATGGACATTACAGAAAAAAAAAAACAAGGAATATCTCCCCTAAAAGAGAAAATTATTCAGCATGTATAATGCAATTTTGTCAAAGCTTATAGTTGTGTATTGTGTTTTCAGCTTGTTCATTCAAATAAGCTCAAAAGACGACATTAAATACAAAAAGCAACCATTGTCGCATAACTTGGACAGGAAAATTTTCTACAATCATACATTGTGCAAAGCACGGCTTGTTTCTTCCTCTCCCCCCCCCCCCCCCCCAAAAAAAAAAGGAAGGGGGAGGGTATGGTAAACCCCTCCCCCCCAAGGGCCAGCAATGGCTTTTCCCACTTCCCCATGTGGTTACTCGCACCCCCAACCTCATGGTTGGAGATGGAAGATCCTTTCAATAGGCTATCCTCTCTCGTCTTTACAAATTGCAGGTTTTTATGCAAGTATTGGCCGAAACCAACAGAATAAGCACAGGCCTTGTTAGGCAATTTGAGTGGACTACTGTTACGTGTCCAACTATAGTATACTATAGCTTTCACATTTCGCTCTACTCATTACCTAACAAAAGAAAAATACTCCCTTCCATTTGTCTCTATATGTACGTAGCTGTTCTCACAAAATATATCTTGTTATAAAAAATATTGTGCACTTCAATATATGCATTATTATAAGTTTACAAATAATGTGCAAACCAAATAAAAATATGGAGTATCAGAATTTGGAATTTCAGAAAGTCATTTGTATGAACCAGAGACTATCTATACAACACACGAGCTTATAAACTATCATGCTCCCTCTGCATGTACACACACACACATATACACACACACACACATACACACACACACACACATATATATATGCATTAGGTACTGATGAGCCAAATTTTCAAACCTTTCTGTCACTCAAGCTGCAGTGGTTCATTGCCCAATGTATAAGGTCTATATTCAATAAATGATTAATCTATTATGGTTTTACCTGAAGTTCTAATCACCACCAAAGAAAACTACATCTCGTAAAACAAAACTGAAGCTCTAGAATTAAGGACAGAAAATGAACTTACACCACAAATTTTATGCTGAATAGAATTTTGAATGTTATCTGGCAACTATTTGCCTATGACTTGAGAGCGACAGATGATTTAGCAGATTGTTCAAAATCATAACCACAATTTTACCCACCAACTGTGCCAACAAATTCAACATAAAAATTCATTGAGGTGGGAAAAAAAACCGACGAGTAAGTTTCACTTGAAATAGCAAAAGCTCAAACAGCTCAAATGTCAACTCAAACTCTATTTTACGGAGGCCTCACCCATAATTCCTAGAAACAAGAAAAGGATAAGGGTGACAAACGGTTCTACATCGATCATCCAGGTTGCAATAATAACCATCAGATGACTACCTAAGCTTGGGATACTTAGATCAGGAAAACAATGATTACCTACGCTTGGGTTTAGATAACTCAGTCATTACCTTTTAGTCCCAAACTGGAAATGAGAGTCGCAAAAAATGGAAATTAACTAAGGTCATATGATTAGCTAAGTTAAAGAACAAGCTAATATGGTAGTTAACTCAGCGATGACAGGAATAATATACAATTTGCTCAGAAAATAGACGCAAGAGGTAGACGACTCAGAGCTAGCTTCAGTTGTCATCAAATAAGAAGCATACCTCAATGAAGGAACCAGAAGTGAGGGTTAGACTCTGTTTAGGATGTACTTCTTTGCCGTTCACATGAATTGAATATTTTCCAACATTCCGCAAATGGAATAGTCCACCCATGTCCATCTTTATAGTTGCCTATATAAAGCAAGTTACATGAATATGTCACTCCATGGACACATAACTGTACAGCACGCTTGCAGGCATACAAGGATGCAAATTGTTTCTAGGATTAAAAATATGAAATGACTTGACCAACCTAAATAAACGATTCATGCTTCCAACTTTAAGGCACCAAATGGAACCAAAAAAAAAAAGTAACCAGAAGAAAACATGAGGGCATCTGGAAGTATGTGCATGCAGGGGCGGCTCAATGGTAAAGCCACTCAAGCAACTGCTTGAGGCCCCACATCTAGGGGGGCCCAAAAATTTTCTGATACTGTATTAAATAGTTGTATCTGTATTTGATGAATTTTTTAAAAAATATTTAGTATATAAAAAAATATATATTTTTCATAAATAAGGGAACTATGAGACCAATAGAGATAATTTGGTAATAAGAATAGTCACTTACGTGTGAATATATGTCTTGCCTCCTTTATATATTATCATTATTACCACATGGCCCACGTTACTTTTATTACTTTCTCTTTAAATTGGTTTTTACTTAATCTTTTATATTCCTTGCCAAACTTATAAGTCCGCTGTCTCATAAAATTTTCTGTCAAATATGATAGTTGAAAGCAATTGCGAACTCTTTTTTTGTCAAGCTTTCTCGGAATTGCACCAAAAATATTGAAACAGCAAAAGTAATATCAAGTTATCCATGACTATTTGTTAAACCAGGTTCAATTGTTCTATACTTTTCTTATTACTTTGTATCTAAAATTTATTTATTTTTTATATCTTTTGTTTGTAAGTATATGTATTATCTTTTTAAATTTATTAGAATTTTAATATGTCAACAAGAAAATATGAATCCGCATATTAAAAATGCCAAAAAAAGAGAGAAGAATTGAAACTTTAATACAATCCCAAAAAATAGGAAGAATTTATGGTAGATAAACAAATCACTAATATAATTGAAGTAGAAGAGAATGAAATCCAAGAAGAAGAAGAAGGTGGTGAGAATTTAACAAAGATCTTTTAGAAAATTAGGAAATCCTAAAAGAATTGAATAATAATCCTAGAAAGTAGAAATATATATAATCCTAGTTAAGAAATCGATTATAAATAAATTATTACAACTTTTACATCTCAAAAAGCTAGAAAAATTAACTTCAAAATAAAATTTTATTAAATGAGTTTTTAAATATGAAAAGACTTAGGGCCCCTCGATGAAGTTTGGCTCAGGGGCGGCTCAATGGTAAAGCCACTCAAGCAACTGCTTGAGGCCCCACATCTAGGGGGGGCCCAAAATTTTCTGATACTGTATTAAATAGTTGTATCTGTATTTGATGAATTTTTAAAAAAATATTTAGTATATAAAATAAAGTATATTTTTCATAAATAAGGGAACTATGAGACACAATAGAGATAATTTGGTAATAAGAATAGTTACTTACGTGTGAATATATGTCTTGCCTCCTTTATATATTATCATTATTATCACATGGCCCACGTTACTTTTATTACTTTCTCTTTAAACTGGTTTTTACTTAATCTTTTATATTCCTTTCCAAACTTATAAGTCCACTGTCTCATAAAATATTCTGTCAAATATGATAGTTGAAAGCAATTGCGAACTCTTTTTTTTGTCAAGCTTTCTCGGAATTGCACCAAAAATATTGAAACAGCAAAACTAATATCAAGTTATCCATGACTATTTGTTAAACCAGGTTCAATTGTTCTATACTTTTCTTATTACTTTGCATCTAAAATTTATTTATTTTTTATATCTTTTGTTTGTAAGTATATGTATTATCTTTTTAAATTTATTAGAATTTTAATATGTCAACAAGAAAATATGAATCCGCATATTAAAAATGCCAAAAAAGGAGAGAAGAATTGAAACTTTAATACAATCCCAAGAAATAGGAAGAATTTATGGTAGATAAACAAATTACTAATATAATTGAGGTAGAAGAGAATGAAATCCAAGAAGAAGAAGAAGTTGGTGAGAGTTTAACAAAGATCTTTTAGAAAATTAGAAAATCCTAAAAGAATTGAATAATAATCCTAGAAAGTAGAAATATATATAATCCTAGTTAAGAAATCGATTATAAATAAATTATTAAAAATTTTACATCTCAAAAAGCTAGAAAAATTAACTTCAAAATAAAATTTTATTAAATGAGTTTTTAAATATGAAAAAACTTAGGGCCCCTCGTTGAAGTTTAGCTTTAGGCCCCATATACCGTTGAGCCGCCCCTGTGTGCATGTCAAACATCCATTGAACCTTAAATATTTACCTTTCTATCTATACTATCATAAAAGCACAAAATTCCAACATGAAATATTGGGCCATTTCATTCTTCATAAGTGCATTCAATGTGGGATAAAATTGTGATTAAAATTAAATGTAGAAAAAAAAACTTCATTATTTCGTTGTATTAATTATTTGATCAATTCTAATTAATATAAAACTTTATCATTTCCTTGTATATGATATTATGAAAGCAGTGAATCTCATTCCCAAGTTTTTATTTCAATTTTTCAAGAGTTTTAACACGTTAGGGAAAACAGTAACTTTTTAATTAATAAAAAGATTCACTATTTCTTAAGGAAATCTGTAAATACACTCTCAAAGCCTTTTTAATTAATAAAAAACTTCATTATTTCCTTCTCTGGTGACATTAGGAATGAAGTGGATCTCCTTTTTAAGTTTTCAAAATTTTTTATAACAATTTTCCAAGCTATATTTCCTTATACTCATTATTTGACCTTTTTAGTTAATACAAAAATTTATTATTTCCTCATATGGTGACAACAGGAAGAATTTCAATTTTTCAAGTTTTTAATTTTAAAACTTTGCCTATTTTTTAGGATTTTGAATTGAACTATTGAATTCATCTTCTATAAGGAGACTTCCACTTAAGATAAGACCCACATGCTTATCTTTTTCCCTAAAAAAGTGCTCTGGCTTCATCCCGACTCCCAATTCAAGAAGAGCAAATATGGGTTATCATGTCGTTATGCTCTTCATTAGTATGATAGTCTCAGCCCTCGAAATTGCAAACGATGTAATACATGTCTATACATCCAGGAATCCTTTCAGACTACATTGATATGCAATTTTTTTTTTTTAAATAACTTATCATAATTAAAGAAACGGGGGAAGCAAGAATATGGTAATTAAATCACTTTTGTTGAAAAAACAATTAAATCACTTATGTTACAATAGATTGCTAAGGTCAAATAGTGTTGTTACTTCTTATGCAATCAATGTAAGGTTGACATGTAGTAGTACAATCATGTGATTGCCCGTCTAGAAGAGGTTAGTTTTCTACTTGTTCGTTATATATTGTTCGAATTCAAATTCTGAAGTTGGTCAAAAAGTACTACTTCTAGCATTATTCTCCAAAAGATCTTAGGATATGCAAAGGCACTAACATTTTATATATGTTATTAAGCTCTATGTTACAATATGTGAAACACATGTACCAAGTGACTAGCATGAGTAAAGGAACAGCAAAGTATACTGCAGTCAGCATTGAGATTTACACATACAAATTTGTTGAAGGTTAACATTAGCAAAAAAGGTTTAATTACAGAAGATAGTGAGCAAACCAGGAAAAATGAAGCAAATGTTAGTTAAGAAACATAAATGTAAATTACATAATCACAGTCGGTCAATTGTTCCATCATCTATTACTTTATTTGCTAGAAAAACAAATGAACTAACTTAAAGTTATGGAATCAATTGAATAACTAAAAGAGCTCATTATGATTAATACAGCTAGAGTCCAAGCTGAACATACCTGTCGTCTAGAAATTTTATGATGGCGACTTTCTCTGCCCAAGTCGATGTCAACTTTAACATCTGCAGATGATCGTCCCAGTAGCACCTGAACCCATAAATGGATGACCAATTTTTTTGTAAGAACTTTGAATCTTCAAGGGAATGCAAGGGAAAAATGGAACTTTTATTGAAAAGCTAGGCTGTAATAGCTGATTCAACACTTTCAGCAACATCATCAATACTCATAATCTTTTAAAGTCACTAATTCAGTATTTCCAGCTTTCCCCTTTTACCTATGACCTAGCAGTAATAATTGCAACATTAAAATGGGAATAAAACATTCTTTGAGTATGGACATCTTGCAACAGCAAATATAGCTTGTCATTTCCTCTCACTGATTGGGTTTCCATATAATCCAAAGACAAGATGTGACAACCCTTATTGACTCTGCTCCAAGTGAAAATGAGCCAGGCGTGATTATTAAGCAGAGAGAAGAGGAAGTCTACTGGGCAAAATGAACATTCCTAGATTTAAGAAAATCATTCAGAAGCCATGCACAATGTAGCTCTCTGTGGTTTTTTATGATAAGGCTAATTCCCCACCATACCTTCACCATCTCAGTCAGGCATTTTCCCAACTTCTTTTTTTGAAAAAGTAACATATTTGTATATAAATAAAAAAACTACAACTGTGGAGTCACCCATAATTACAAGGAGGCCTACAGGAGAGAAACACTCCTAACCCTTTGTCTTCTCATAAGGATTCCAAGATATCAAAAATAGATACATGATTCCTAAATATTCTCCTTTACACCAAAAATAAAAAAGAACTAAACATTTCATTTTCATCTTCTCAGTGTTACTGTATTTATCTTGAAAGCATATTTGGTTTGTTTCTTCCCAAATTGTTTCCCAGATGCAAGTTGGGACAATCTTTCATCTCTTTATGACTGGAAAGATTGCCTTCTCAGTTCCAGCATGTTAGAACTTCAGGAATTGTTCTTGACATAACCCACAATATTCCCCTCAAATTGACGAATATCCTCCATAATCGAAAAGTCACCTTACGGAGCAAAAAGAGATAATTGATTGTCTCTGCCTCCTCTCCACATAAGTAACATCTAGATCATAGTTGGTATCCTCTCTTGATCAAATTGTCCTTAAGCAGGCCACTTTATAAGGAATTTTAACCTTCCAAATCAAATTCCATGGCCAGCAGCCAACCTGATTGTTTGAGATGCTAAACTCCTATATGTTGCTTTAACTAAGAACTTCCCTTTGTTGTTCCGTTGTCATGTCACACAATTTTCAGCAGTAGAGGTCCCTTTGATTTGTTTCAAGATCTTGTAGAATTCTGTAAGTTTGTCAATCTCCCAATCATTTAGTAATCTTCTGAAGGTCAGAATCCAACTTTGGTTTGTCCAAACCTCTCCTACTGTTGCTTCCTGTTGTTGGTTCAGTAAAAGAAAATATCAGGAAAGAGTTGTTTCAACGATCCTTGACCTAACCAATTATCCTCCTGGAAGGATATTCTAATACCATTTTCTACTCTGAAGTTTGACTTATTCATGAGCTTAGGCCAAAAGTTTCTAATATACTTCCACAAACTGACCCATATGGATTTCTCACAGGCTCGGTTATCCATTTTCCTTCCATGTCATATTTTTCGCTGACTACCTCCTTCCATAAAGATTGTTCTTCTGAAGTAAATTTCCATAACTACTTTATCAACAAGCTTTGATTCTGGATCGTCAAGTTCTTGATTCCCAATCTCCCCCCCTTTTTGTTAATTGTCAGTGAGTTCCATCTAACCAAGTGAATTTTCTTCTTGCTACTGTTTACTTCCCATAAGAAATTTCTTTTCAAAGTATCTATTCTATTCACCACATTCAGTGGTATTGGGAATAGAGACATCGTATATGTGGGAATTTTGCTAGCTTCTTCTCATATTTCTCTAAGACCCCATTCCATATCCTTGACTTGTTTTTGGCCCCAAAGACATCCTCAAATACATTGTATGTAAGTTCACAATTTTACCTCCAACAACTCCAGCCAAGTTTTGAAGCTCATTCACCTCATTAACTGGATAAACAAAACTTTTATTCCCCAGAAATGGCTTCAAACATGATAAAGTGACCCTCAATATTTTTAGGTATTCTTTATCAGCTTCACAGAACACAAGGGTGTCATCTGCATATTGTAAATGGGAAATCTCCAGGTGACAACCTGCCTTAGATTTCAGCTCAAGCCCTTTATCCTATTGTCTATCCGAGCTGTCTTCGACATATCATTCAATCCTTCAAAAGTGCGCACAGGCATACTTGTGCCTCACAGGCGAGGGGGGTGCCATAAAAGCTTGATAAGAAACTTTGCACTAGCCCTCATCATTTTTTTATAAATCAAAACATATTTTCCCCCAAATTGCAACGGGGCAAGTGCACAAATAGCCGATTTTGGGGCCTCTATTTAAAGCATAGCCGAAGTTCATAAATATTTTGTAAATTTGGCTACTTCAGAATCAACTTCATATATACATGACTAAAGGGCAGGCCCGGTGCACTAAGCTCCTGCTATGCGCGGGGTCCAGGGAAGGACCGTACCACAAGGGTCTATTGTACGCGCCTTACCCTGCATTTCTGCAAGAAGTTGTTTCCACGGCTCGAACCCGTGACCTCCTGGTCACATTGCAGCAACTTTACCATTACGCCAACCAGTGTTATAAATAGCGCTCGCCTCAGCGCTAATAGCATGAGGCGAGGCGAGGCGAGACAGTGTCGCCACAGAGCCTCTGTTGCGTTGCGTTTCGAAATAGCGCTCGCCTCTGCCTGCGTGGCGAGAGGCGACAGTGTCGCGAGAAGCAACCATAGCGTCGCCTTTTGTTTTTTTAAAAAAAAAAAAGAAAAAAAGCAAAGACTCAACAAAAAGGGTCGTGATTAGGACTTGACAACATAGCTTCTTCAACTTGAACAAAACAACAGAGCTTCTTTGACGTTCTGAACTCGCGAGCCATCGTCTGCCATCGTCTTCTTCTTTCAGAAGCTTGAGGTTCCAGCCATTGAAAGACCAGGTATGCTTCTTCTCCTTTCTTTTTTCTTCTTTCTTCTTTCTTCTTTCTCCTTCTTCTTCTCTTCTTCTTTCTATTTTTTTTCCTCTGTTTTTTGTCGTAAAAAACCAGAAACAGAGGTCTGTTTTCTGCTCTATTTTTCGAGCAAAATACAGAGGTTTCTTCTTCTCATAACAGAAACAGAGGTCTGTTTTTGTGCTCTATTAATTTTGGTTCTGTCTTGGCAAAATAACAGAGGTTGTTTTGAAGCCCTGTTTTTGCAAAATAACAGAGGTTGTTTCGAAGCCCTGTTTTTGCAAAATAACAGAGGTTGCTTCTTCTCTTAACAAACTTTCTGTTTCTTTCAGGCCCCGTTTTGTTTGCTTTTGTTTTCAATTATTGACTTATAGTCTTATAGAGTAGAATTAATTGCATATTGACTTGATAATTTTTTTTTCAATAAAACAGCGTTGAAATGACGTCATCCGATAGTAATAAACGAAATGATATAGCTTGGAATTATGCTATACAA
>AWOL01S0030777.1:6426-23888 GCA_000715115.1 Nicotiana otophora
ATTGCCCTCGAATATACCAAGTTCGATGCAAGAAGGTTACTTCATTGCAACATGGTCTCGATAGGAAAAATTTGTAAGGGCCAAATGGTCAAACGAACCATGCTCGCGTAGTCTGCTCGAAGCCCTGGCATAAAACATGAATGCATGTATAATGACTTATAAAGAGAAATTTATTCTTTACCGATATCTCATATCTCAGAAAGATTCTTCTACTTCATGTTCTCGATCTATTATGTAAACAGGCTTAAGGGCCGACCATGACCGAAGTTCGAATGATTACCCCATAAATCGGGGACTGCCATCCGAAAAATCAACGAGATCAAGTTCTATAAAGCCTAAGGGCTACCTTAATTCGAGTTCGAGCAAACACTCACTCGACCATAAAGCCTAAGGGTTGTTATTTTACTTCGAATTCGAGCAAACACTCACTTGACCATAAAGCCTAATGGCTATTTTTTTTACTTTGAGTTCGAGAAAACGCTCACTCGACCATAAAGCCTAAGGGCTACCTTAACTAGAGTTCGAGCAAACCCTCACTCGACTACAAAGCCTAAGGGCTACCTTAACTCGAGTTCGAGCAAACCCTCACTCGACTACAAAGCCTAAGGCTACCTTAATTCGAGTTCAAGAAATCATCCTCACTCGACTACAAAGCCTAAGGGCTACCTTAACTCGAGTTCGAGCAAACCTTCACTCGACTACAAAGCCTAAGGGCTACCTTAACTCGAGTTCGAGCGAACCCTCACTCGAATACAAAGCCTGAGGGCTACCTTAATTCGAGTTCGAGAAATCATCCCCATTCGACTACAAAGCCTAAGGGCTACCTTAACTCGAGTTCGAGAAAACCCTCGCTCGACTACAAAGCCTAAGGGCTACCTTAACTCGAGTTCGAGCAAACCCTCACTCGACTACAAAGCCTAAGGCTACCTTAATTCGAGTTCAAGAAATCATCCTCACTCGACTACAAAGCCTAAGGGCTACCTTAACTCGAGTTCGAGCAAACCTTCACTCGACTACAAAGCCTAAGGGCTACCTTAACTCGAGTTCGAGCGAACCCTCACTCGAATACAAAGCCTGAGGGCTACCTTAATTCGAGTTCGAGAAATCATCCCCATTCGACTACAAAGCCTAAGGGCTACCTTAACTCGAGTTCGAGAAAACCCTCGCTCGACTACAAAGCCTAAGGGCTACCTTAACTCGAGTTCGAGAAATCATCCTCACTCGACTACAAAGCCTAAGGGCTACCTGAACTCTAGTTCGAGCAAACTCTCACTCAACTACAAAGCCTAAGGGCTACCTTACTTCGAGTTCGAGCAAATGCTCATTCGACTATAAAGCCTAAGGGCTGTCTTTTTACTTCGAGTTCGAGCAAACTCTCACTCGACCATAAAGCCTAAGGGCTGTTTTTTATTTCGAGTCCGAGCAAGCACTCACTCGACCATAAGGCCTAAGGGCTACACTAGTTCGATTTTGATCAAATTATCTGAATCGGGGCCTTAGGATACAAACTTCACAATTCTATAAGGCAGAAAGGAAGAAAGTCTTTATATACATGTCAAGAATCATTTACAAGGGTAACATGGCCCGATCAAATTTCTTTACAAAAGACCAACACGGTCTTATAAGAAACACAAAAATACTAAAAGACTTAGTCCTCTCCAGGAGCAACGTTTTCGCCCTTGAGGCCCCTTTCACTTTCAGATCCGTTCGCACTTCGGGTTTCATCATCATCAGGAAAGGCCAACACTCTGGCTTCGGTTTAAAGCTCCTTAGCTTTCTCGATCTCGGCTGTTAGATCGAAGCCTCGAGCATGAATCTCTTCGAGAGTCTCCCTTCGAGACTGGAATTTAGCATGCTCGGCAACCCAGTTTGCCCGAGCTTGAGCAGCCTCAGCAACCCCCTTTGTTCGAACTTAAGCAGCTTCGACATCAAATCGATAAACGACCATCATTACATCAGCATTGGCCATGGTTTTCTTGACCTCCAATTTGGCCGCTGCAAGTTTTGTGGCTAATCTCTCTCGATCAGAATTTGTTGAACTCAGCTGAGATAGAGCTCTTCGATTTTCTTGGCTTGCACCAAGTTTTTCTCTTTCAAGCTTCGGAGTTGCACCTCCGTCAAAGCCAGTTGAATTCGGGCGGTCTCCTTTTCTGAGGCGAGGCGGTCCATGTTCTTCTTCCATTCCTCGGCCTCCGATTTCACTACGTCCACTTCAGCGCGAAGCTTCCTAATCACATCGAACTTTTGCTCGACCTGAGGGACCGAATTATTAGCCATCACTCCCGAGTCAATATCATTAAATTCAAAGATTCTTTGTACCTACTCAGCTTGTTCTTCTTCTCTCTGCTCACTGAGAAGCTTTAAGGCATATCTCTCCTCAGTAAGCCTTCGAACTTCGTCTTCGTACCGGCTCAGCTCCCCTCGGGATTGGAAAAATGCCTCATGATGAAGCACAAAAGCCTACAAAAACAAGAAGGGGTTATAAAAGGAAAGAAAAATACAAGTATGAAAATTGGCAAAGAAAGTATGAACTTAGTCGATTCAGGGAATGTTGGGCTTCGTTAAAAAAGCAAGGCGCTCCCACCTAGCTCGAGCTCTTCTTCGGAGCCTCCAAGTCACTCGGACTGGTGACATCTTCTACCCTGATAAAATAACCATGAAAAGGATCTCGCCTCCATGAACTCCTTCCCCGTGACAAATTTCCACAGCTTGAGCATCACGTATCATCGATTGGGAAAAAGAAGGGAAAAAGGGGGAATCCCCGATCTCTATCACCCTAAGTAGGTCTTTTTGAGCGCCGCCTCTGTCTTGGGGAGCCTCAAGCTCGGTTTGTGCATTGGCATCCACCGCTTTTTCGACGAGCTCTTTACCCCGATGTAAAATGTCCTCGGTCTCTATCGGCTCGGGAACTTGGGTCGAAGTCTCCTCCTCGACCTCAATAAGCCTAGACGGAGCAGTATCAACTTCAACTGATACCGAAGTATTTTGAGTATCGGTGCTAGACCGTGCACGGACTAACAAACCGAAATCACTTTCTTCTTCTTCATCCCTTAAACTCAGGACCGACTCCATAGTCAAAAGGATTGTGTTCACCTTGGGTTTACGAGCCGCTCTCTTTTTAGTTTTTTGTCCCTCGGAGTCCGAGGCCCTTTTTCTCTTAATCACCTTCTTCGGTTTTGAGATAGACGGTAAAACTTCTTCGTCACCTGATGGCGGTCTCATAACCGCATCTTTTTCGAGACCTACAAAGAAAGAAAAGTAAAATTTATGCCTAAAAAAATACTTGAACAATAAGAAAATTAGTGAGCTAAGAGGAAGGTTTACCATGAGTACGAGCCTCACACCGGCCCTTTGACAAATCACACCATGTGCGCTCGGCATACGTTGACGTCGAAACCAGGCTCTTGACCTAGTTCTCGAGATGGGGAACCACACCCGACATCCAAGCAACGACCGTGTCAAGAAAAACACTGATAAGAATAAAAACATAATCACACTTACGGTTCATATTCCGCCGAGATTAGGTCCGAGGTCTTCACTCGAACAAATCGACCCATCCAACCCCGATCTTTGTCTTCATCTATGCTCGATGTAAACGCCTTGGTGGCCTGGCATTAAAGCTTTATCAGCCCACCTCGGTAAAGATGAAGGCTATATAATCTTATGAAGTGGTCGAGGGCGAAGGAAAGCCCGTCGATCTTGCTCACAAAGAAACAGAACAGTATTACAATCTTCCAGAAAGAAGGGTGTATTCGGCCAAGGGTCACTTGGTACTTCTTGCAGAAGTCGATGATGACCGGATCGAGGGGTCCCAGCATGAAAGGATAAGTGTAAACACTCAAGTACCCTTCCCTGTGGGTAGTGATTGCTTCCTCCGGTGCCGGTATCACAATCTCTTTGTTTTCCCAACCACAATCTTTCTTCACCAAATCAAGAAGGCTTTGGGGTATCGAGCATATATATATCTAGATACCTCCTCACATCGACCAACAACCGATGAGAGTTTCTCGACCTTAAAGTTGGAATCGATAACGCATCCCCCGGGAATGAGTTCTTCAAGGTGTGGCTCCACCACCGATTTCTCACCGGCCGACCGAGATGAGGAAGCAGCCTCTTTCCGAGGAACGGTTTTAGATATCTTGGCTATCTAAATTTTCAAGAACAAAGAAGATGGAAAATTGAAATATTTTGGTGTTTGGTGAATAACAAGCAAAGAAATTTTTAAATCTGGAAATAGAGAGCTTTGGGGAAGACGAAGAACTGTAAAATTGGAATGAAAAGAGATTTGAAAGTAAAAGTTTTAAATAATGAAGAAGGGGGGCTATTTATAGATTTCACAGTGACAGTTCAAAATTAGCAGTGGCCGACCATCAGCTGACGCGCATTTAATGCCTTGGTAACTGGACCGACGGGACATTTGTCACATACGTCACAATCGGGTTCGACGCAGACATCAGTATGTATCTAGTCAGAGGTTGAAAATTCACATTGTTTCTCGTCACTTTCTTTCAGAGAAACGAGGGGACTATCTGTATACAGTCAAAATCGAGTTTGCCCTTCGTATAATTAGTCAAGGTTGGAACACGATGGACTGATGGTCGTCATTGTAATATCGAGATGTGATGTGAAACTGGGTTATCGAGCTCAAGATTCAGGGACCGATCAATACCGAGCTCGAGTCAATATCGAGCTATGATGTGAAGTTGTGTTATCGAGCTCAAGATCCAGAGACCGATCAATACCGAGCTCGAGTCAATATCGAGCTATGATGTGAAGTTGTGTTATCGAGCTCAAGATCCAGAGACCGATCAATACCGAGCTCGAGTCAATATCGAGCTCGAAACCCAAAGACCGACTAATATAGAGCCCGACCAATATCGAGACCAACCAAGATCGAGCCAAGAGACAAAGAGTCGTTGTAGTCGCACTAGGGGAGAGAATCTTGGCGAAAATCAAGGAAAAGCTAATTAATTAATCTATCATGGGATTGCTACTACGTATTTTTAATTATATCCAAAGTAGGATTCCTCAACTATATTAAGAGTGATTATCATTCATTCAAGGGGGGACTATTTCACGGATTGATATACATTCATACATTGATACATTCTAACATTTCAAAGATTATTGAGATTTACACACATGCATATTATCCTTTTTGAGCTTTTGATATTGATTCATCTTGTTCATTTATCAATTATTCTTTACTCAATTTGGATTTGTATTCATTCCTTTTTACAGTCAATATTCGATATATTTCTACTTATTTTTTCGATTTGTACCAAGTTATACCGCGTATTCTTAGAACTACGTATAAATTTAACTCTATTCGTTTTTCGGGTAAACACATACGAAACATGAATTCCTCACGAACCTGCACTACTCACAATGCTTTTAGGATGTAACTCAATCCTAAATTCTTTACAATTTATTGTACGATTCAAATATTAAAATGCATACTACATCTTTTTATTAACCAGTTTTTATAAATGCAAAGGATTATAATATATTAATATATTACAATACCAGATATAATATATTATTTTTTAGAATATAATGGTCACAAAATTTTGATTGCACAGATTTTCGAAAGTGAAGGTTGCTTCAGGAGGCAGAAAGAATCACTGTTTGGATTGTAAGTGGTAACTTCTGCAGTTTTTATATACATTATTAAACTGTCAATAGTTTTCCATGCTTTGTATTCGCTAAATAGTATTCACATTATTAATGAAGATGTGCTAAGTTCAAATTTTGCATTTTGCAATGACATATGTAGAGTGCTTATTTATTACGTTTTCTTAAACTCTATTCATGTCAGTGACCATGATTAATATTATGATGGCTAGAAGAATAGAGATAGAGTTGGTCGGAAAGTATGCACAATTTCATTCCTAAGTCTTAAAGTTACGTGAAAATCTTAAGCTTTTGGTATAGGAGTAGTTAAAATTGTAATTTATAACAAAATCAAACATTTTTCAAGTATGTACGCTCTAACTATTTTTACTATACATATTCTGTTAAAAGAAATTATCATAACAGAAAATCTAGTATAATTAAAAAAGAGCTCGGATAGATATATTGCAAAAAGAAAGAAAAAAGTTACCCAAGGGGAACGAATGTCCTAACTCCTTTCTTTTTACCTTTTTAACACTACATTTCTAATTCAGTACAAGATAATACAGAGCCAACTTTGAACCGGAATCAACCTATTCGAAAACAATTGAAATTTTAATTTCGGGGTGGACCTTAGCCTTTTGGACGACTTTTGGAAAACTTTGTCTTTGAAAACGTTTTAGAAAAAGGAAAAAAAAAAGATAAGTGCAAAAGAAATTTAAAAAGCATACTCGAGCGATCGGTATCTTTTTAAGTCCAATTTTTTTTTTCAAAGCCTTTAAAGTAACACCTTTTCCAAATATTTTTCAATCTTTTCAAACCAGACGCCTTAGACATCGGAATGATGATCTCACTTGTAATCTCCAAAAAAAATTAACTTAAGAATTTTCAAATCATGGTTGCTCTTGATATTTACTGATTTAGCAGAGATGCATTATCAAAAAGAAAAAACAAATTGATTTACAGGAGTAGATTTTCTTGTTAATATTTGGCAGTAAAAGAATAAAAGAACCTAGCAAGAAGAGTCGGAAGTAAAGAAATGTTGCCGTTTGAGATCATTATAATTAATTGTACCCATTGATGACAAGGTCATCTGCGAAGCAATAACAAAAGCAGATGGTAACTGAAACCTTACCCAATTTGTCCTGGCATTCGATTAAACCATTGCCAGAAAAATCATGAATGTGCAACAGCAGCGGTATGCTAAAACCTAACATGGGTGGTTATAATACTGGGATACGTTGAATAAAAAACGTCTTTATTTGCACGAAACATTCTGAAAGTTCGAAACTCAGGTAAATCATACATTTGAGGAGCCAGCTAAAAATGAATGCAAGATAAGCAGGACCAGCAAACAAACACGGGTTTCAGTTAATAGACAGCTCTCAAAGTTTATCCAACATGAGGCATTTTATGCAACATAAATTTATCTGACAGTCTAGAAAGGGAAGTAAACAGAAAGAAAAAGGGCTCTCTCTAGCAACGTAGCTTCCATTAGCAAGAAGACTGAGCATATACAGAATCAACTGCAAGAAAGAAGAAATAACAAGTTAGATTTTTAGTGACTTCACAAGCAAATATGAGTAGACAAATGACTTCAACAACAGAACCCATGGGAACGGATAAAACTGACTTCAATGCCCCACCTAGCAACTCTACTAGTATCTTATACAGGAACTTAAATGAGGTGAATGCAATTTCTTTCACAAATTAGGAAGAGAGTAGAATAATAATTGGTGATGCAACACCCCATAATATCCACTAGGAATTATTCCCTCTCCCAATCTACTGTTAACAGAACAATTTTTTTACGTCCAAAATATTGAAAAGAAGAATATTCTTTAATGTCAGACCTTAACAAGAGCAACATTATCCCTTAATAAGGTCATCTTAGCAAACATAAAATCATAATTTCCAACTACTGAAAGATGTCTGTAAGTACCATCACCAAATAATTCTTTACGCCTTTTTCCTGAGAAAACAATCCAAGGAGAAAGAAATGGTACAAGCAACACTATAGTACACATCAAATATCAGATGAGGTTCAAACAAACATTAGTGTAACAGTTTGCACGGCGTGTACAAGAAGGGAGAAGAGGTAGCATGACATATACAATCCACCCCATCTCTCAGAGTGGTTTAAGCCCTTGAAAATTTGATAGATAATATTAACAGCTAAATCAATTCATCAATTGTATTACTCATTCAGTCATATTCCTGAATGCATGGTACCTCCTTTTTTTAACCAGAAAATTTTCTGCTACTCATACCACCCTCATTCAATACTTAACATCAGTTCTATAGCCTCCTCTATATTATCCCAACATATCCCCCACCTTTCTACAACCTCCTTCAAAACTTTCATTTCTAGATACCAGAATATCATTACTTTTCCTATTTATTCTTTTCTACTATCCTGAAGGAAATAAGTCACAGTCCACTAAATAATCCTACACCTCAAACCCAGGATCGCATTCTAGTATTTATCTCTATTTCTTGTCATACAGTCACAAGCTCACAAACCTAACAAGTCACAAGCCTTTTCTATAGAAGCACATTTATAAAATATTTTCTCTCTTCATGTACTAATAACCTATTAAAACACAACTCTACTCTAAGCTCCATAAACATTTCGTCTTCTGTTTCCTCCGACCCATCGAACATAAAACCCTGTTTACTAGAAATGATATGAACAAAGGCTTAATCCCAGACTACGTCTGGCAAATTAGGGCTACTACAGAAACTAAGAAGCCCATAAAGCAAAGTACGTTGACCATTCAATTAATGAAGATACTAAAAACAAAAAAAAAAAGTATGATTTAACGAAGCTACCAAGCAAGTCAATCGTAATAGACCACTCGTCGATCGATAATCCAACAGTCAATGTTCTAGATCTACAAAATCAAATCTCAACATATTAATACACTTACTTCTTGTGCCTCATCGCAAATTTAGAGTTCTTCCTATCCTCCTCTGCAAAATCAGCCATTATGTAGATCAGAATCAGATTCAATTAATAAAAAACAAAATAGAGATTGAAACATATATGTATAATTAATGGTAATACAGTAGGTGCTCACCAGTGAAACCGAGGGAGAGCTTGGTGATGATAGCGCCAGTGACGGCAAAGCCGACGAGGAATGGCCAGTTACGGCTCCATTCACGGCGGAAGAAGACCGGCCATGGATCGAATTGCCTCATTTTCTCCGAGTTAGGTTTTTTTTAATGCTCTGTGTGTTGAGAGTGTTGTGATTGTTAATGGAAAATGGGTCTACTGTATAGGGAGGTGTACTTATTGGATGGGCCAAAGGCCGAAGCTAAGTATGGGCCAATGATGGATGGGCTACTGGACATGACACTAGGAACAACAACTCCTGAATCGTTCGTACAACTAATAGCTTATTGAAAAAATAGCACGGCATAACAACCTATTTAGAGAATTGGCATAAAAAAGCACTAGTTTTAGATATTGGCACTCTATAACCCAACTTTAAATTTTTCTTTCTTTTAATTGGTATATCATAGCCAAATTTATTTTTATTTGAAATCAAAAGTAACGTTCAGTACATACCCCTCTCTCATTCTTTAACGTTATTCTTCTCTATCTTCCCCAAATTCCATATTTTTCAAATCCCCCAAATCTCTCTCTTTTTCTCCGATAAATACTCTCTTATGGTTTCTTTTTAATCTTTCTCTCTTGGCTAGTTTGTCACGCCCCGACCTCGGGGAGCGCGACTGGCACTCAACAGAGTTATCCCGGCCGAGCAAGCATGTACCATGTCGTCTACCCAACTCACCCATGAATAAAGAGAAGAATACATTTCATTAATTAGACAGTAAAAGATCATATGAATAATGCTAGTTCATTTTCATTAGTTACGTCATTGACAAGTCTCCAAAATAGTATACTGTACAATCATAGTTAAAGTGGAACAAATGATACGATTATAACATTTTTTGTTTAACCTTCCCAAAACAAGATACAACCCACACTATGTCTACGGAACCTCTAACAGAAACAAAAAAATGCTACGACAGTGTCGGCAACAAGGCCCGACTATACCTCAAAATGCTATGTACAAAGGACAAGAGATATAGGACCCCGAAATAAAGTGGGGCTCACCAAGTCAGCTGAGGAGAGGGTGTGCTACTATCACTGATCAATACCACCTGCTATGGAACCGCATGCATCTATTAAAGATGCAGCTCCCCCGTCAAAATGGTCGTTAGTATATGTGGAATAGTACTAGTATGTAAAACTAAACACCCTTTCAATAGAACGAGTAATAGTAAACGGAGAAGAAAATATGAAATCAATAAGAGACTCAAACAGTATCAAGGTGTCAAGTTAGGGAGAGGTAAATTTCAAGTAAGTTTCAGTATTTTAAGCTGGGAGATCTTTAGCATCGATACACCACCGTGTTTTTAGCACGGAGTCCGATCTCAGCCCGACCGGCTAAGCCGTCTCACTCCGAGACATCCACTCACAATACCACCATATGCGCGGCATGGCGTCCGATCTCAGTTCGATCGGCTAAGTCGTCTCACCACAATGTCGTGTGGGTCGACATCACATCACATCCTGCTAGTAATAATCTCATCCCATTCAAGAGGAAACATCTCAGCACATCATTTTCATCCCATATAAGGGGAAACGACCTCATCACATTAACGTGGAGATTTACCCCTCAATCACTCCTACACCGGCACGTGTAGTTTCGGGGTTTTATTATTTTGACCTACCCTTCCTCGGTGACTAAACGATACTCCCAAAGCATTTATTTTTAAACGAATTCACAACTCATTTCAACATCTTATTCTCGCCTCTTTGTTTCACTGGCACTAATGGCCCCAAATGTAATATCATTGTTGGCACGTTGGCCGTATTCCATATTCCATATTTACTGTTTCACTTTCAAACATCATCGCGGAACGTCAACAACAAACATTCATATTCAAGACTTTAAGTACACATTTGAGCAATTAAGGATCTTAGGCACATGTGATTTTTTATACAATTTGACATAATAGCTTTCATTAGAATCACGTTTTCAAGTTATAACATATTAACACACAACCGATACTTAAATCACCTTCTTAAATAGTAACTCAACATAACAAGAACGTTTGGAATACATATTGAACACGTTATCTTTTGACACAAGGCTTATTTGGAATAATCAATTTATAATGAGCAACACGGGACTTACAAGGCCATTGGAGGGTTCAATTCTAAAAGAGAAATTTAGCCAACATACCTCACTTTGAGCTTTATTTATTTTACTACCACGTTTCGAAACTCCTAGCTACTTCAATCTAATTAAAGGCACGACAAAATTTAACTATAATTAGAAAGATTCTCGGGGGTTCAACTCATTTGAGTATTTAATCAAGCACTAGGTATGCATTACGGTCTCAAGGTGCTCCTATGGTAGATTCCTTTACCTCACAATCAACCCCTACTTCAATAAGCCACCCACAATTACTCTACAACCTCCCTACCACCTATATTAGTACATGCATCCATAAACAACAACCCTCATTCTCAAACCTTCCTCCTCATTAAATATTCTCAAACAAAATTTCGAAATTGAAGGTTAGGGCTAGAATCTTACCTCTTGGTTGAAAACCTTGGGAGCTTTCTTGTTGAATTTCAAGGTTTGAGCAAGATTTTGGATGAACAATTAGCTTATGGGTTTCACTTCTCACTCTAGGACACTTCCTCTCTCTAAAAATATCAGATAATCCTTTCAAAAATGGTCCCTTACGTCTAATTATTGAGTTAGGGTCAAGTTATAAAAATTAGAAAAAAAAGCCTTGATGCAGATCTGCAGTCGCATATGCGACCGCTTAACGCTTCTGCGGTCCGCATAATGGCCCTCCGAAACTGGGCATTTCTGCCTCACTCTGCGATCGGTCTGCGATCCGCAGACTAATTCTGCGGTCACATAATGTGCCGCAAAACTTTCCTCTGAAAATTTTTATGTTGGATCTGCGATGGATTGTGCGTCCTGTGAAATGATTATGCGGCCGCGTAATGGTCCGAAAATTTGCTCAAGTTTCTACCTCAGTGTGCGACAGATATGCGGAGATCAGTTCTACGACCGCAGAAACATCGTGCACTTCCAAAAAAATTCTTCATATCCCTAACGCACTGTTCAACCCAAAAAATCCGAACCGCGGGAAGAATCTCTACAATCATCAACACATAAGTCTACCTCGACATCACGAAACCCTGTGTTTTAGGTAAAAATTTTACGGGGCCTTACACTAGTACAAGATTTTATAGAAAGAGACATGATATTGGTTTGACCAATGAACTCTACAGAGACAGACCACTTGCTGATCCATTAGCTATTTACATGGTTGATGATTTGCCACAACAAGAACACGCGTATGTTAAGCTTCAATCTATTTTATTTCTTAAAATAATAATATATTATTAAAGGGTGTTGAATCTTTTTAACTTCTCTTCACTTTGTTTTTCACTGGTTGTGGTGTGTATATGGCATCTTTTATCGAGTATTTTATCCATCAAAGGCCAATTCCAGTTGACTTCGATACAGAGCAACATCGCAAACGACTTGGTACATTGTTGTGGGATTATGGAGAACCAAACAAGAGGATGAAATTGAAAGTGAGCCAGAGTTTTCTTAAATAAGTTTCAGAAAAAAAATGCTCCTCTAATATTGAAGAACAATTAGTCTTATTCTTTAGTTTAGTTATCTATTATTTTGGGATTTGTAAACACATTTGTGTTTTATTTGTGGCTTACTATGATACAATATTTTCAATATTTTATTTATCTTTTGCAGGATAAAAGTATTTTTTTTTTTCAAATTAAGAAATTACTAGTATGTAGCACGGGTATTTCGATATTTATGCATTTTTTATAGTATTTTTACTGTTTATTCTATTTTTAAAAATTTAGATGTGTATAACTAAATTTTGTTGCTCATGCTCATGTCTTTCTAACATGTGAGTCAATACTCAATAGTGTATAGATTAAGCAAAACAACAGACATATATCGGTTTCACAACATGAGCAGATGCCAAAAGTAGGAATTTGAAAGGAAGGCTGCAAAATAAGAATACACAGATTGAGTAAACATAATCATAATTGTGTGAATTGCTTATCTTCTTTTTTCTTTCGCCGATTTTGATAACTAACAGAAATGAAGATTGGCCATTTTGCAATTCCCTCCCCCTAGCTAATACACATTAACTATTCTTTTTTAATAATTATTATAATTAAAAATTGAACTATTTTGTGTCATGCTATAAATAACATGTATATCGTAAACTAAGTTATGTATATTTGTAAACTAACAACACCAGTATTGTGTATATCTATATGCCCATATATATCAATACTTAATTGTACAACTACATGTATGCATTTAATTGATCTAACATGTATATCCTGATATGTATATCTAATGTCTATACGACTAATTATATGTATATATTATATAGTTGTATGTATAACAAGAACAAATATGTATATCCTATCTTGTATATCCTTAAGTAATGTTATATCTTTTCGTGTCAATAAAATGCAATGTTCAATATGACAACATAGTAAAGCAACTTCATATAAAATGATTAAATAGTTCAAAATCATGTGCTAGAAAAATGTATACATGTCTATGCAATAATATATATATGATATACATGTCATATACAATTTAATATATTGATTTCGACCAGCAAAATTATATGATACATTTTGATATATATGCGAAAATGCAACCTCTAATAAATTAAAAATTGAATATACAGGAGCAAAATTTAAATCACTTGAACTGAACAATATTTCATCATTAATAAACTTGATATATACATCAATCATTTATATTTAAAGCCCGCCTTTTATTTAAACTAATAATTCTTATAATCTATAGGGAATAAGACCACTCAGTGGTGATTAGGTATATTTCTACATGTTCTCCTATTGTGACCCTCACGTCTACATTGTTTGCATGAACTCTTTGGCCTCTTAGCTTGTGATTCTGAAACCTTCTTGTAACTCACCTTCTTAGGTCTTCCAGGCATCTTATTCCCGATCGGTGGCAATACAACTTATTATAATACCTCTGCAGGCATTGTCCATGTACTTTCATCTGGAAGAGGATAAATTGGAACGGCGTATGCTTTCAACATGTATTCATTACTGTAGTACATAGAGTAGTAATCTTCACCCTCAAAGTTTTTTGACCTCAACACTACCCACACATGCGGACAT
Source organism: Nicotiana otophora (assembly GCA_000715115.1). Taxonomy (NCBI): domain Eukaryota; kingdom Viridiplantae; phylum Streptophyta; class Magnoliopsida; order Solanales; family Solanaceae; genus Nicotiana; species Nicotiana otophora. Next base: position 20,285 of record AWOL01S0030777.1, read on the forward strand.
GGTATTTGATCTAACTGAAACCTTTTACAACTACATGTCCTTTCCTAAGGTAAACGATGAACAACCTCCCATTGTTAATAACTGAATGTAAGTTTTCAGTTGATGGCCTCACCTATATTTTGTAGAAAAGCAATATTAGTCAAGACTTTATGTAACTAATACAAAAGATTAATCCAATAGATTATTAAGTATTTTTGTAGACAAATATGAATATGGAATAAGGAACATGTTATATAATATAAACATACCATCATATGCTGTGATGCATCAAGATTGTAATCAAGTATAGCATTGTATGTTATGGTAAGCTTTGTAAATGTCGCTTGTGTAGTATTTCGATTTGTGTAGTTTTACCTCTTGATCAACATTCGAATTTCTTCCAATAATTGTTATACAGGAAGATTCCTCACATCCTTAATTGCTGAATTTAATGACTCTGCAATATTGAAAGTCATTGTCAATGTTATGTTGACTTTTGCATGCGCTCTACACCACCTGTGATACCCAATATCAAATAAGTAATCCTTCACTCTTCCATCTATTTGTTCTATCTCTGTCATATGGTGATAAACTCTTGAATGGTATATGCTCTTGCCGTAGCAAAAAATATCTCTCTTAGCTCTTATTGGTTCCTCTTATATCTGTCTTTTATGTTATTCCATAGATGCCATATACAAACATAATGAGAAACTTGTGGGTATACTAATGAAGCTTCCTTCGCTATGCTCTCATTCCTGTCCGATACAATGCACATGTCATCTCTGTCACCGAACGCTTCTTTGAACCTTTCGAAGAACCACCCCCATGAGGTATCATTCTCCGAGTCAACAATTGCACATGCAAGTGGTAAAATCTTACTTGTTTACAAAATATTAATTATATTTATTCAACAAAGTACTTATTATAAATATATACTATATATTAAGTATCTAGTATATGCATACATCAGTATGCAATATTTTACAATAACATACATGCGGTGGATGGGGGGGAGATGAAATACCTATGGATGAGTAATCGATATGCACAGATATAAAAGAAAGATATAAGTATAAATGTATATACACATAAGATGAACATATATACATATAAGGATACTCTGATATACAATGAGATACATTGATATATATGAATATGATAATGAAATACATTAGAGTTTTTCTAAAACAAACCTCCAACATCTTGCGAGCAAGTTGTGAGTAACGTCCCTCTGTATGTTGTTTTAAGGAGCTTCCATCAACCACAACAATAGGTTTGCAAAACTCCCATCTCTTAATTGATGTATGTAATGCGACAAAAGCATACATGGAGTATCCTTCATCCGATTTTCTCAAACTTACAACCGACCCGGGGTTGGAATGCATCAATATATATAAGTAGCTCGACAACTTTGCATACGACTCACTTGGGTCTCCTCTAAAAAACTGAAGTGCCTTTTGCTTTGATCTATTTGCCTTCCAGTAGCTTAAGTCAATCCATAATATTTTTTCATGTCTTTCATTATGTCCTTTGCAGTGTATGCTATTTTAGGATCAATATATTTATCACAGATAATTCTTTCAATTACAGGAGCAGTAGCTACACGTTGTGTAAACAATCTATCCTTCGCCGACCATGTGTGATCCTTACTGAATTTTCTAATCAAAATTTTTTTTGTCTGGTTTAGAGATGAAGTCTTGAAAAATCACGCAACAGTCATTGCCACATACATGCAGTATCTAACAACATTCAAATTTACACATTAGTAATTAAATTTAAATAAACTATCGTGCATCATTAATATAAAAAATTCAATTGTATACAATTATTAAAGTTAGATATACATTCATACCTTGATGGACTTGATTGATCAACCTTAAACTATTTTTTTTTCTGAATAGCTTAATTTTTCGACACAATCATTAGTGTTTCCTTGTCCTTGTAAAGTTGGCCTTCCGCAACAGTACTATTTAGAGGATCATCTATTATCGGAGTTTCATCAAAATTTACAACTTCAGGATCATCTACGTTATCAAACCTAATCAACTGCAGTGTATCACCGTTATGTATATAATATGTACCGGCAATTTGTAGGCATCCAGATGAATTTCCCCCGTTTCGATTAAAAGCGTGCATATCTCTCTCTCTCTCTTTCACTATTAAACACAGTTGATATACATTAAATGCATAATTTTTCTTCTTCAACTCGATATATACATGCAATCTCATATCATTGTTTGTGTATCATCATTGGTGGTGAATCATCATCGCATTTGTACTTGATTTCAAGCAAATTAATTGTGGTGTTAACCCTCAATTGTTTTGAAATTGTAGAAATAAAATCACCAAATTTAATATTTGTACTAATCACCACGCCTTCAACTGAATAATCCACAAATCGACTTTTGCTATCCTAGTGTCCAGCGTGCTGTATTAAAATCGACAAAGTAGTCATTGAATCTGTTATTCTATATAGAGAGATTGAAAACCTTCTTCTATTGATTCTTTGAACTTAAAATACAGAAATTTGTTCTTGAAAAAAGCACTAATTATTGAATCTGAATTCTGAAAAATGATATTCAACTGCCGTGATTGTTGAAAAATCTCTGTACCCTTTTTGATTTGTGAAGGAAATATAGTTTCTGCATTTGTTTTTATTTGGGTCGACTGGGTAGTTATGATTCTGAAGGGATACATCGTGCAAGTGTGAAGGGTGGACAGAATCTTAAGAATTTCCCTATATTTGATGGGTTATAAAATTATGTCTGTTGGGATTAGGCTATTTAATGCCAAATTTGTTGGGCTACTACTGTCAAACTAAATTTAAGGCCAATAAAATGCCAATTATAGTTAAGCATTGTTATACGGCGTCAATTCCTCTAGCATATTTGACCAAGCTTCTTGGAATTCAAAAATAACTTTTTTATAAAATAAAAAAGTATTTATTTTAGAGATTTGAGGTGTTTGATCAAAATTGTAGGAAAAAAAAATAAGCGCTTACGAAGAAGAGAAGATTTCGTAACTAGGCAATGTAAAAAACAAAATTGCAGATTTTAAGTATTAAAATGAATATTTCAATTGTAGCCATGAAAAAATTACCATCTTAGCAAATCCCTGTCAGAAATGGAACCCTCGTTTTAAGCCTAAAATCTCGCCATAACAACCCTTTTATTTTCAATCCCTATATCAATATGATGCATCCATTCCAAAAAATTTCTAAATTTATGAAAGTTAATGAATGCTAACTATATCCATTTCATTAACTTATTCTTCTCTCTTCACAAACATTATTTCTTCCTTTTAGATAATCATCAAAAGTTAGAAGAAAAAAAACATAAAGGACTAGCTTTGCAGTAGCATAAATAATACAATATATAAATTAAATATACCAACTATATATATATATGACATTGATGGAATAAATATATTATATTAAAGGTATATCTTGGAGAAAAAAATAAAATTAAACATTGGAAAAAATACAAGAAGTTCCCACGATTGCTTCTTTTCAGTATCTTTAAGATATTTGAGTGAGTATTTATTTATGGAGGTGAAAAAAAGATTATGGAATGTGGATTGATTTAGATTGTATATGAGAGAATCATGAAAAGGGGACTTTTTCTTA
>AWOL01S0030777.1:37003-55616 GCA_000715115.1 Nicotiana otophora
GCCTCCAGGCATCTCCAGAGAATTTCTCTAGGAACCTTGTCGTACGCTTTCTCTAGGTCAATAAACACCATGTGCAGATCCTTCTTCCTCTCTCTGTATAGTTCCACCAACCTTCTAACAAGGTGTATAGCTTCTGTAGTCGAACGACCCGGCATGAAACCCGAACTCATTGTCGGATATAGACACTGTCATCCTCACCCTCGATTCAACCACCCTCTCCCACACTTTCATGGTATGACTCAGTAATTTGATACCCCTATAATTGTTACAACTACTAGCCAATATGAGCATAAGACTGATCAACGACTAGCCAATATGAGGAAGCTAGATAGGGATCATCACAAACTCCAAAAGATAATACAAACATCATCATGAACTAATGAAGCAAAAAGTAGGAGGAAAAACAAAAGAACATGACAAAGCAAGTTAATTAATCTCTGTAGCTAAGCACGTCAAAGGAGTTGTGCAGCTCAAAAAGGTTCTCTAGGCTGCCGTTCTTCTTCCTTTTACATCATATGCAAAATGCTGTCAAAAACTCCTAGGTCAGTCATTTTTATCTTTAAACCTCATTCAACTCCTGTTATACATAGAAGCCTCTCCACAATACACGTGAAAGGACATCCAGAGAGATATCTAAGTTTCTAAAGGTGATAGGAATTCTCTTACATCACCTAGCCATTTTAACAACTTATGTTACCTGATCTGTGAGAAATGGTAAACGAAAAGAAAGCATGACCCATTTTAACTGTCAGCAACCAAGAAAAAACTTTGAAGAAAAAATCCATACATTTCAAAGTGGCCTAACTAGCTGAAACTAAAATGACTTCCAAAAGCATTAACCTGTTAAAATAACTGAACAACCAGAGTCTGAAAGGGGCTTGCCTTTTCATTTCACATCTATGATTGAGGATTTCTGTATCTCTTGCTCGCTTCAATCGGACCCTGACAACTTAGGAACGAATGATGGCTTGCTAACAAGGCCCTAAATGACTGCTCAGAAGGCCTACATATTTTGTCCCCCAATTTGTCACTTGCTCGTTCCTCTCTCATGAAAATGGTCTCTCCTCTCCCGGCGGTTTAGACTCGAATCTATAGTCAGTTGCTAAAACGATTCCCATTCAAGCATTCTCATTAAATGTCAACGCTGCCTTTTTTTTTAAACATCAAAATAAGGTGGTGAATGCAATTAACCAAGATGTATCTTAAGCGCAGCACATATAAGGTTTTCTAGAAGCAGTTAGGTGAATTTGGAAGGAGAAGTGTTTACGAGTTAGCTGGGATTTCATCTGTAACTGACTGTAGATATCAATCAAGATTCTTAGTTGCTCTATCTGTTGTATAAATACCTATCCATATCAATTAAACTCATTCTTTGGCTGCCAATTTAGATTCCCTTAGCTCATTCGTTAGTTTATAGCCTAGTCATTTCGAAGTTCTCACTGCTTTTGGTATTTTCTGTGAGTTATTAACTTGAGATTCTGCACTTTTGCATCACAAGATCGGGGGACATATATTCCGTCTCGCGTCAGCTAAGAGGATAACGAAATGAGCGAACATCAAATCCTAGGAGTATTTCGTAACAACAAATAGAAATGAAAAGCATCCGCTAAAACTAGAAAGGAATCAGGTCGGTAATGGTGAAATACCTCTTCTAGTAGCATTCAGCGATGCTTGCAATAGCGAGCGAAACCTTGACATATCTAACTTCCTCTCCCGTAAGAAAAATCCTGCAACATTGAATTGAAAATTCATTCAAACTTCAGCTATAAGACAGGGAACAGAACAACGAAAAGCAATAGCATTGAATTAAAGCCTTAGATTGCTTGAGATAGAAACAGAAGGTTTTTCTGAGCACACCAAAAAATTAAAAAAAATGATTTTGACAGATATCGATCACTGATCTCCGGGAATGCTCTCCGACAATCGGCGACTGGGGGTCACTTCTGCTACTATTCCTGAGTGGGTTTTATAGAGAAGAGGACGAAAGAGAAGCTCTTCTTTTTCTTTTTCTTTTTTGGGTTTAATTGAAACCAATTTTGTAGGAGGCCAATACTTATTTTGAGCTGCCATGTATTTTGTTCTTAACATATTTAGTATCTTAAGTATGCTAAAATAGAGCACATTTAGTCTCACTGACATAATATATTCAAAAACTAACAGTATTATTCAAATCTGATTCATGAAGTAAATCTTGTACTCTGAAGCAAAACGGTTTACTCTTCATTTATTGGATAACGCATATTATCACTTTAATTCCTGTTTTTAGATAATATCTTCTAAAATTTTGAGCTTGAAAATATCCCCTTATGTGCCAGTTTTCAATGAGAAAATGACACTGTATAGCTACTAGATGTTATATATATACACATTTAAAAATTTCAGTTGATTATTCCAAAAAGAAAAGTTAAAATTTTAAAAAATTGGAGCTGTCATGATCACTTCTAGGCATATTATTGAAGCAAACGAATAACGAGGTTGTATTATCACTTTTAGCCGTATCAGAAACTATTTACATCCAGTAGCAGAAAAAGTATAGAAGGAGATATTTTCAAGGTCAAAATTTTAGAAGACATTATCTAAAAATAAGGAACTAAAGTGATAATTTGCGTTATCCAATAAAATGAGAGGAAACATTTTGCTCCAGAGGAGAAGATTTGCTTCATGAATCAGAATTGGGTAATACCGTTAGTTTTTGAACATATTGTGTCAGTGACTAAAGGTGTTCCACTTTAGCATATTTAAGAGACTAAGTATGCTCAGAGTTATATTTGAGGGACCAAAATAGAACTACCCTCAAAGATAATGGACAATATTGGTCAAAAACTCGGAGGTCAACAGTTAATTTTAAGGGTTTGTATTAACTACTAAGAGGTGGTTTGATAGAATGCATTAGACAAAATAATGTATGAATTAACTTTGTGTATTAATAATACCTTGTTTGGTATACTTTTTGAATATATGAATTACCTATACACCCTATTTGGTATTATATTATGCATAACTAATGCATGGGGAACCACAGTATTAACAATGCAATGGGTTTTAATGCATGCATTAGCTTAGTTAAAGGTAAAATTACACTTTAAAATTTATATTTGATTAAAATATGCTATTATATTAATACAAGTTTAATGTAAAGTTTGATACTGAAATTGCTCCCGTTATTTATATCTATTCTCCGCCAATTTCTTCATTGTAAAGTTATAAATATATACTCTACTACTATGTGCTAGAATGCACTTGTAATCAACTTTTTTTTCTTTAATTTTTTAAATAAAGAACAATATAGGCAGACAAATCAAAATAGTCCAACCTATATACAATAGGTACCAGTGAAATTTAATTATTGTTCTCTTCCAAATTGAATTCTTTGTTTTTATTTGTATTTTTGTTTTCACAAATTTAATTCTTTGGTTAACCTTAATCTTTTCAACAAAGGACAATGATGTCATTTTGTCTCCTAGTGAGGTCTCCTATCTTTGTTGCATCTCCCTCAAAATGGTCAAAATCTTGTACTTGAACTATACGAAATGGTTCATATTTACCCTCTATTAATAGTTTGGGTAAGATCTGCCTTTATCGTTAAAAAAAAGCTATATATTCGACACATAGACGGTATATGAGTCGACATGTGGCAAGTACTTCTTAGTCAGCTCCAGGTCAGCCAAAGATATACCTAGATTACAGATTAAAAATCGAGAAGTTGTTCCCTAGAACAACTCTACTCCCACCGAACAAGGTCAGTCCGAAGCAACTTATTCAGGAGATTATAAGCGACTGTATAGATGACTTCCACGCACTAACAAACTCTGAGATATCCAAAATTTATTATTAAAGCATTTCTTATGGTTATGATGTAGTTGGCATAAGGTACATGATTTGTATTTACCACTAGTAACATATGGAACATATGAGAGGAATATTAAGGGGCTGTTACAATTAGGTTATCCTATAAATACCCTCCCCCTCCCCTCTTCCCTAATGTTGTAACCTATTCTATTCGATCATTCTTAAGCTGATCTACTCAACACTATATTAAAATTACATCACATTTGTTGTGTTCATCTTCGTCATCAATCATTAATCAACGATGATTCCTTAATAAGAATTGATGGATATGTTTATTCATATATTTTCATTCGTTAAATATTAATGATTTTAAATAATACATAAATAAATATATCTCATTCTCACATATCTTCAATTAAATCTGGCAGGAAGAAGAAATTATGAAGAAGAAAGAAAAAAAAGATAAAAAAGACAAAGGAATAAGGCCCCATTTGCACGCATCATCTTCATATTCGCAAAGGTGGAATACATATGTGAAAATTATGGAAAGAGACAGTTGAAGGTGAAAAGGAGCCATAGTTGCATATAAGAAATCTATATACGCAATAGTCGTAATTGCATATATGGAACCTACATTTGCAACTATCAATTATAACTCATGAAGTTTGTAATGATCTGGTCGGTTATTTTATGTATTTGAATCCCGTTTCCCCATTTGATACTTCTCGTATGCTTATTTATTATTTTGTAACTTGCAGGGATGGTTGATTTAGTTTTGGTAAGGTTTTGGAGATAATGAGAACACTTAGTTCCATTATTCCATGTTTGAAAGCTTAAGATGTAAGAGTTGATCACGGTTTGACTTTTATGTAAACGATCTTATATATGTATTTTGATGGTTCTAATAGGTTCGTATGGTAATTTTGGACTTAGGCATATTTTAGAATTTGGATTTAGAGGTTCCTAGGTTGATTTGACTCTAGTTGTTGAAAGCTAAAAGTTTGAAGTTTTGGAAAGTTCATGACTTTGACCGGGAGTTACTATGAGGCTATCGACTTTGGATTATTATTCCGGAAATTAAAATAGGCCCGTTCTATCATTTAAAACTTGTGTGCAAAATTTGGGATCATTCCGAGTGGGTTGGACATGGTTTGACATGAGTTTAGAAGTTGAAAGTTTGGTTAGTTCATTAAGTATGAACTGAGGTGCAATTTGTGGTTTTGATGATACTTTGTATGATTTGAGGCCTCGAGAAAGTTTGTGTTATATTTTGGGACTTATTGGTATGATTGGACGGGGTTCCGAGAGTCTCGGGTATGTTTTAGATAGGTTCCAGCCTATTTTGATGCTTCTTGGCAGGTCTAGTGCACGTGCACCGCATATGTAGAGTGTGGCTTGCAGATGCGATGTCACACCTACGAGGGAGATGCCCACACCTACGAAAGCAGACCTGGAAGAAGTGCGTAGACGCACATGGGTGATTTCTCCTGCGGAGTGCGCATCTGCGAGGTTTGACTGCATTTGCAGAGACGCATAAGCGGCAGATATGGCCGCAAAAGCGATAATCGATGGGCATAATATTTTGAATCGAGGGCTTGACTTCATTTATCATATTTTAAGATTGAGAGCTAGGATTGGAGCAATTTTTACCCACTTGGATTGGGTAAGTGTTCTTAACTCATATTTAATTATTATTCGTGATTCTATCCTTGATTTTGACTTTTGGTTGATGAAATTTAAGGGAGAAAATTGAGATTTTGTAAGAAAGTTTGGAGAATGAATAAGTGAGATTTGAACCCTGATTCAGAGTAGGATTTGGATGAAACTTGAATATTTGGACTCGTATTCGAATGAGTAATCAAAATTTATGACTTTTGTCAGGTTCCGCAAGCGGGCCAGAGTAGACTTTTTTGTTAACTTGTACAATTTAATAAAGATTGAAGCTTTATTGTTTAGAATCAATTCCTATAATCTTGTTTGACGTTATTGAGTTGTGTTTTTGCTAGATTTGACCCGTTCGGAGGCCAATTTGAGAGGCATGAGTTTTTGGGAATATTGATTCTCGCGCTTTGAGTTAAGTATTGATAAATGACTAAAAATGCACATTTTCTAGTATAGTTTCATATCATTTTGTATGTGAGTTGTGTGAAATCACATGCTTATAAACGTGAAATATACTCATTATGTGTTTATCACGTGTAGGAGTGAAGTTCGATGGAAGTTGGCAAGAATTAGATAATTTGATGCAAAAAGATAGAGATGCAAGAGCTGAAAGCTTGCCACAATTGGTGCATTGCGTGAAAGTAGGTGCGAAATGTCTTAGGAAATAAACAAAAAAACAGTGAAGTATAGAGGTTGGCACTGGATCTGGAATGCGAAAGAAAAAAAAAGAAGAAGAAATAACTGGGAGCATGCTAGAAGTTGCGCGTTGCACCAACTCTAGCACACGACTCAACGTGTCCTTTTCGAATTAAGGAAGATCAAGGACACCCCACGTTAACCCTAATTGATATAAATACATCATAAAACGTCCTTTTGAAGGGGGGTCACTACTTTAGGGTAAGACAACACCTAAGGAGGCAAGAATACGCGAGAATCAAGGAGGAAGATTCAATCACGAGTTTTTCCTCTTCTTCTTCCTACTTTTCATTGTTGGTTATGACTTTTAGTATTGTAGTTTTACATACTATTATGGGTAGCTAGAGCTTTGATGGAACCTGTTGGAGGATGAATTCTTGTTATTTTTTAATATAATTTAACCTTTGGAGTTATCTACTTGTTCAACTATGTGCTTATTTCAGTTGATTGAATGACCATCGATTGACTGTACCTATTTATTATGTGTTGCTTGATAAAGGATACATATTTAGGTGGTTGTTGAATAACGTCACTCCTAACGTATGTGAGAAATCAATGCCGCGGGTTTAAATGTAGGTTTAGAAATAACAAAGCCTTGACGTGGTCATAGTGAGTGATTAGATAAAGCTAGCTAGCATAGTTTGAGAGAATATATCTAGTAAATTATTGTAGATCGAGAGAGAGGATTACGGCACCTAAAGTACTCACGATCAGTAGATAATACATAGGCGAAATTGTAGGAAATATAGAGGGAAAGATTCCGACAATTGGGGAAATCATAACTCTAGACCTCCTTAATTTAGTCTCCAACCCTTAGTATCTTTAGTTGTTAATTTACTGCTTTAGTCGTTAGTTAATTATTTAGATATAAGAATCTTAATATTTATAACTTAGGAATTGTTCGAGCTTGTCTTCTTAGTGATACTGAACAGTTACAGCGAAACCTTAGTTCTCTGTGGGATTTGACTCTGGACTCTTAGATCGGATTATATTTGCAGCGACCGCTTATCCTTTTTAGGACTAGAGTTGGTCGTGATGAAATTTTGGCGCCGTTGCCGGGGAACGAACGATGTAGATGTATGTGTACATATTGCTAGGTTTCAAGTTTGAACTTTTATTTTTGTTTTCTTGTATTTGATTTTTTTTTAAATTTTTGTTTTACTTGTTAATTTGAGAAATATGGCATCGTGGAATTATGTGAGTTTTGATATTGGTAATTCTACTGTTGATCTTCCTTGTGTGTATTGTGGAGGAAATCACATGTGTCAAAATTGTCAAAATATTCCTGGGAGCGAGTTATATGCACCAACTCAATCTTATGTGTGAAATGTATGTGATATGTGTGGTGGTCAAGATGGTCACTTTCATGGTTGTGCTCATATTTCTTATCTTCCCCCAACCCCTTACTTTGATGGTTCTTCTTTTTCTTGTGAAGTTAATAGGAATAAAGAACCCATGGACGATGACCCGAAAGAGATCAAGAATATGCTAAGGTGCCTTGTGGAAAAAAATAATGAGAAACAACTGCACATACAAAGGCAAGATGGCACTATTCGCAACCTGGAAGCATAAGTGAGTCAACTAGTTGAAGCATTTAATGCTCAACAAGCAAATATGTGAATAGTAGCCAAGAAGAGCATGAATTAGATACCGAAATTGAGGTTCTAATGGAGGAGGTCAGAGTAAAACATAGCCGAAAAATATATGAATTAGAGTCAACAGTTGACACTCTGATATAGGAGGTTAGAGTAGAATACCAACAACCTAGCCAACTAGAATTTGAGGATGCCGATGTTGAAGAAGTAATACTAGAGTCAGCCAAGGATATTGAAGATACAAATTTAGTTGACTCTAGTGTGATTGGTGTAGAGGAGGTAAAAAAATCTTAAAGTTCATGTATTTGAGCACGTTGGACCTCATTCTAAACACTTCTTTGCATTATGTTCAGATGGTGATATGAAAATTGATCCCTGTGAGCATAAAAAAGAGTCAGGGGCAGAGGTCGATGAACCTTATATTTTGAAATTTTCAGGTCCATCTAGGCAAGGTGACACTCCTCGGTCGAGAGCCAAAAAGTGTACGAAAATTTATTTAAACTTTGGCTCGAAAGAAGTTGTACTTCCCCAGGGGCATAATCATAAACGTGAAGCAAAACCTGAGATTCAATTCATAAGCTTAAGGTGGAGACAAAAAATAGTTCACGTCGAGCCGCGATGTTAAATCAAGCGCTTATTGGGAAGCAACCCAACTTTACTATTTTCTGTTACTTTTATTTTTATTTTATTTATTTATTATTATTATATTATTATTGCAGTGTTGTTTCTGATTTCTCTAAGAGCATGGGAAGTAAGGCTATTGGAAGAAAGCAAAAGCAAGGGAGATGGTCAGAACTAAGTGTGGAGTGCCCGCACAAAGAACTAAGTCTGGGAGAAGTCTGAGTACCCCATGAGCTGCTAATGCTTCGGCCTTTGGCCTACCGGAGAGTTTCTTTTACCCTCTTGTATTTATGGGTGTCCATTAGGGATAATGTATAATTTTAAGTGTGGGGTGAAGATATTATTTGAGTTATTTCCTACGCTATTTTACTTGTATTATTTTATGTATGCTGAAAAACAAATAAAAAAAATAAAAATAAATAGGTAGAAATAATCCCTCTTGGTTTTTCTTATGGCCATGGTTCTTTTCCAAGGGATGACTCTTTGAATGAGGTAGTAATTTTTTTTATGTCGAGTTTTCAAAAAGTTTTAGACTTTTCCCGATGATGGACTTCTTAGACAGTCTAAAGAAAAATACAAAAAAGATCTTTTTCCTTTTTGAACTAATAATAAAATGGGAAGAACTTGAGTGTTTATGTTGTTGACATGGTTTATACCGGGGCTTAGATCCGGAGCATTTGCGCTGAGTACTTTCTTCTTGATTATTGTGGCTATATGTCTTGAGAATATATGTGACTTTCTTGTGATACTTGGGCTTGTCTATTGACTCTTGTCGCTACTTCCTAGTGTTTAACTTTTATGATGATTGTTCTAGTTGCTTTAACTTGAGAGTTGAGTTTGAGCCATCATGAGTAAGTCATGTGAATTGTGTGAGGTGAGATTTTGGTTGTACTCTATGCCATCCCTTGTTATTCTAGAACTTGACCCATGTGTGAGTCGAAGCGAAATGATTAAGTCTTGTGAGTCTAGGAAATGATATAGGCAATTCTTTGATTGACCTTTGAGCTTATTTGCCTACCAGTGATAACATTATCCGTAGTTAGCCCTTTTGAGCATGTAGACCTTTTTATTTGGCACCCATGTTACGAGCCAACCCCTGTTTTGTTCTAAATCATATCTTGTTCACCTTTTACTTTCAAAAGCACTTAAGTCACTGAAAGAGTAAGGAAATGATTGGGTTACTTTTGAGTGGAACCGTAAAAGGCTGTCAACGTGCATTTGCGGGTAATAGCCTTACTAGCCGAAAATACCAAATTAAGGAGAGTGTGAAAAAAAATACAAAAGAAACAAAAAAATAAAAATTGAATGACAACTCATATATCTTTATCCGGGCTAGTGAGTATCTGTATTTTGATGTGCTTAATGAAGAAGGGCTTAATTATGTATGGTTTTACGGCAAAACATTAAATTGGTCATGACAAGAATGTTCATGAAAGTGAAGTGTGGTGTATTAAAGTGCTTAGGAGGGTTAGTCACTATTTTCCTATATATATATCCTACCCGTCCTTTAGCCTACATTACAACCTATAAAGTCCTACTTGATCCTAGATTTTACAAGCTTAAATTAGTTGAGTCTTATACTACGAGCAAGCCTATGGTACGAACTTGGGTGGCATATGAGTTTCTTTGCGAGGGTAAGCGAATTATTTCAATATGTGAGTCCTTAAATTATACTTGAATTCATATTTGAGTGTGCAGACTGATTACTCTCTTTGCTCATATCTTTAGTTGGCATAAGAAGAAAATCATATAGTGGAATGTATTAGTGTCAATTTTTGAGGCTAGGATGTTAGAAAAGTCACACAAATATTTTAAATAGTCTTGGCATTGGTCTAAAAATGAGGAAAGATGTCAATCACTCTTATGCCGGGTTCTAAGCGTTGATATAAACCATTGTCAATGATATGATGCTAGAGTATGTTGTGGAATTGTGTTACTTGCCGATGTGCTTAATTTTAAGTTGCTCGAGGACGAGCAAGAGTTTAAGTGTGGGGTGGTGATAAATGACTAAAAATGCACATTTTCTAGTATAGTTTCATATCATTTTGTATGTGAGTTGTGGGAAATCACATGCTTATAAACGTGAAATACACTCATTATGTGTTTATCATGTGTAGGAGTGAAGTTCGATGGAAGTTGGCAAGAATTACATGATTTGATGCAAAACGATAGAGATACAAGAGCTGAAAGCTTGCCACAATTGGTGCATTGCATGAAAGTAGGTGCGAAATAGCTTAGGAAATAAACAAAAAAACAGTGAAGTATGGAGGTTGGCATTGGACCTGGCACGCGGAAGAACAAAGAAGAAGAAGAAATAACTGGGAGGGTGCTAGAAGTCGCGCGTTGCACCAACTCTGGCACACAACTCAGCGTGTCCTTTTCGAATTAAGGGAGATCAAGGGCACCCTACATCAACCCTAATTGATATAAATACATCATAAAATGTCCCTTTGAAGGGAGAGACACTACTTTAGGGTAAGACAACACCCAAAGAGGCAAGAATACGTGAGAATCAAGGAGGAAGATTCAACCACGTGATTGTCCCCTTTTTCTTCCTACTTTTCATTGTTGGTTATGACTTTTAGTATTGTAGTTTTACATACTATTATGAGTAGCTAAGTTATTAGCTAGAGTTTTTATGGAACCTCTTGGAGGATGAATTCTTGTTATATTTTAATATAATTTAACCTTTGGAGCTATCTACTTGTTCAACTACGTGCTTATTTAAGTTGATTGAATGTCCATCGATTGACTGTGCCTATTTATTATGTGTTGCTTGAGAAAGGATACATATTTAGGTGGTTGTTGAACAACGTCACTCTTAAAGCATGTGAGAAATCAATACAACCGGTTTAAAGGTAGGTTTAGAAATAACAAAACCTTGATGTGGTCATAATGAGCGATTAGATAAAGCTAGCTAGCGTAATTCGAGAGAATATGTCTAGTAAATTATTGTAGTTGTCCGAGAGAGAATTACAGCACCTAAAGTGCTCACAATAAGTAGATAATACATAGGCAAAATTATAGGAAACATAGCGGGAAGAATTTCGACAATTGGAAAAATCATAACTCTAGACCTCCTTAATTTAGTCTCCAATCCTTAGTATCTTTAGTTGTTAATTTATTGCTTTAGTTGTTAGTTAATCAACTAGATATAAGAATCTTAATATTTATAACTTAGGAATTGTTCGAGCTTGTCTTCTTAGTGATACTGAACAATTATAGTGAAACCTTAGTTCTCTATGGGATTCGACTCCGGGCTCTTAGATCGAATTATATTTGCCGCGACCGCTTATCCTTTTTAGGACTAGAGTTGGGCGTGATATAGTATCTTCCCTAGGCTTGGCTTGAGGGTATTTTCCCCATCGACTATAATGCTCGCTATATGTTGGGGGAGCACGTACGTGGTGACGAGCGTATAAGCGTACACTGTTGTTATTCATGATCCACTTAGACTTTATGCCATTATGTGCTTTGTATTACTATCATGCCTCCTTGTTATCGTATTTTCTATACTTGTATGGCTACTTGAGCTATTATTCATGCAAGAAATCATGCCTAATTTATGTGCTTATCTGTTTGAGATATGATAGGGCTATTTTTTCATGTTGAGCTATTTGTATACTTCTTACTTATTATCTCACGTGTTGGTAGTATCCTTACTTGTGTCACACGGGTTTGAGTGGGACTGTGGCATATTGGTATAATGTTTGCGGTATATTAATTTCTAAAACTGTGAGATATTGGCATATTGAGATTTGAGCGGATTAATGACTAAACTTGGACCACAGAGCCTTGTTGATATTGATAGTAAGGTGACATGTATGCTAGGCCCCACATTGGGCTGAGTGGTATTGATATTGAAGTGATGCTTGTGCCAGGCCATTGAGGCTGCGTTATAATGATCGCTGACTTTTGATACGATCAACGCTTGGGCTAGGATCTGACCCTCCGAAGTCAGGTGATAACCCATGTTACTTTGGGCCTTGCGAGTGCAGGTCCTTGCTATGTGCTTAGTGAGGGGCTTTATGCTAGACACCCGTACAATGTTGAGATTGTGCTTACTTGATGATTTAAATGTGAAGTTATTGATTTTGGCATAGATACTTGTCATGTAGGCATAGAGTCGTATCTTACTCATGTTAATTGATACTTTATATCTTGAATTTGATGCCTTAACTTAGTTTGGAAAGTATGCCTATTTTTCTGTTCATATGATTAAGTGGAACCTACCATTCTTGAGTCACAGTTTCTTTTGCTATTATCATTATGCTATTATTGTTATTGTTGCCTGTTGAAAGTGAGTAGCGGACTTTGCCAATCTCATCACTATCTTTAATCCGAGGTTAGACTTGCTACTTACAGAGTACATGAGGTCATTTGTACTCATACTGCACTATGCACTTTATGTGAAAATTTAGGTGTTGCTGATAGAGTTGATTGCTGGAGAATTGTATTAGTATCTGTTGGTGATTTCAAGGTAGCCCTGTTGTTCCTTTCGCAGGCCTTGGAGTCTCTTTCCTTACTTTTGTTGTTACTGTTTATGTTCTTCAGATAGTATTGTATCGTTATTCAGACCATTGTACTTACTTATTCTATCGAGATCATATACTCGTTGACACCAAGTTTTGGGATGGTAGTTCGGTTGTATCACTATTTGGCTATAGTTATTTATCTTACTCCGCTTTTGAGACTATTTCTTACTGTTATTGAAGTTTACTTCTGAATATTGGATGTTGGCTTGCCTAGCAAGCGGTGCTAGGCACCATCGAGGCTCCGGTAAAATTTTGGATCGTAAAAAAGTCGAGAAGGAAAAGAGCCATAGTTGCATATAAGAAATTTATATTGTCACGACTCCAAAATCCCACCTTAGGAATCGTGATGGCAGTCTCTAAGACTGGGTAAACCTAACACATGATGAGGTGTAACAAAATTAACTAACTTAACTGTATAAACATTAGAATGATCAATGAAATAACGTAGCTAAAACTGAACAATTATATACAACCCCAAAACTGATAGTATAGAGTCATAAGCTCTACTGAGAGTAATTAAGATTATCAAATATATAACTTTTTGAAATGAAAGTAAACAATAATAAAGTAAAGCTCCAGAAGGTGACTCTGAGACCTGCGAGCGTAATGACAGGTATACCTTGAAGTCTATGTAGCAAATCTCCAACATCTAGCTAACGACTGGCACGCTCAGAGGTACATGGATCTGCACAAAAATGTGCAGAAGCATCGCACGAGTATACCAGAGCGGTACCTAGTAAGTATCAAGACTAACCTTGGTTGAATAGTGGCGAGGTAAGTCAAGACACCCACTAGACAATAACCTGTGTGAGCATATAAATATAAAGCTAATAGTGGAAGGAAAATCAATATAGGGCTAACAACATGAGGAATATTACACAACAAATGGCAACAAGAAGCAACCAGTGATAAAGTGGCAAAGTAATCAAAATATAGTTAAAATGTGAATGAAATCAATTAGGGGTAACAAATTACATTCAAGTAATCAAGTCATTCCAACACATGATTTACAACAAGAATCACTCTGAGGCACCACACCCCCTGATCATAAATCATAGGCCACAATCACGAATCTGGCACACATGGCACCTCGTACCCCATCATCAATCACCTTCGCACGGCAAGGTCCATGTGCTACCACGTACATTGTAACCCTGTCAAATGCCAAATAAAAATATTCGAGAGATTTATTTAAAATACAATAAGGCATAATAACAATCTGAATAAAGTAAAACGTCAAATAAGATAATGAGTTTATTTTAAGAATCAAATTAAGTAAAATAAGTGCAATTTATACAAAATAGAGTATCAAATGAGTTAAGTTTAGAAATTAATAAGGTAAAGTAAAATAACATTTTTAAATAAAGTAAAGCATAAGATGTTAACGAATTACATAGAATTAGTTACAGTAACACATGATATCAATTTTAAGTAAAGTGAAACATCAAATAGGGTAATGAGTTTAATTTGAGAATCAATTAAAGTAAAATATGATAACCATTTAAAAATGGTAAAGCACCGAGTGAGTTAACGAGTTTTATCTTAAGAGTCACATAAAATAAAATATGTTAATAACTCTTTTATTTACAACCGTTATGTTACCGACCACTCATCAGAATATGAGATAATGACTCCATGCAAGTAAATTCATCTTGACAATCAATTCACCAAGTAACGACGGAGGCAGAGATTGACACATCAAAGAAACACAACTTATCACATAGAATGCATGACTCACACAAGAAGTCATATTCATTTTAACAGAAAAATAGCAACAAATAACCAAATACAATCAAAATACAAGTGAAATAATTTAAGGAAAAACAATAATCGTTCAATCAACAAGCCGTTCCAACATAGAATACACAATAAGAATCACAACCAAGGTACCGCACCTCATAATCATATTTCACAAGTCACAACCACAATTTTTCTTATATCTCCGCGTGAGCCTTGCATATATGTATTTTCTTAAAAATACTTTTTCTGAAATAGCTTCACGCGCTTTAGCCCCTTATCTCACCGCGTGGCTTCAAATAATTCCCTTACTGGCAACACACGTATAAATCTATCACGGCCCAAAATTTAACTAGTCGTGATGACACCTAACCCAACTCACTAGGTAAGCCAAATGATAGATCACACAACTCAAATAGGATAACAAGAATCAATAAATGAAATAACTGAACTTTCTATACAAATTCCCAAGGATTGGTAATCCAAATCTTTAGCTTCTAAGACTTAGAGTTTATAAAGCTGGTATGAAATAAATACATCATCTGTTCGAGATATACATAAACAGATTTATAAACCTAAAGCTACTAAGAATAAGAGGCAGCTATAACCAGAACGTAGGTACATCTTCAATGCCAGCTCCCGCCATACACATGAACGTCAGCTCTAAAATCTGCACGCAAGGTGCAGAAGTGTAATATGAGTACAACCGACCCAATGTACTCAATAAGGAACAAACCTAACCTTAGGTTGAAAGCAATGACGAGCTCAAAAAACGGTCAGAGTCCAACATCAATAGCCAAGAATAACTCGTAACAATATAATGAAACCAGTACAAGTAATAACTCAAAACATATTATGCCCAGCTCGTTCACAGTTATGAAAAATAGACATGCTTTTCAGGTATAACAGTAAAATCCAAATCTTTCACCGAAATCACCAAAATATGAGTATATTAGAAAATTGTGATTTTCCCAAACTTTCAATAGATAAGATATTGCATCATCAGATAACATGAGAAAAGTACATATCTATGCTTACATGTCAATATGCATGTCAAGTCATAAATTATCATATACCGTCTAGTATGAGGAATATACATCTCAATGCCTACATGTCAAATGTACACGCTAAATCATGAATGTCACAATACCATATAACATGAGAAAAATGCATCATGCCAAGTATGTATGTCAAATGAATGATTTTACGGTGATATTCTCAGGTACTCTAACCCTCAAACATACTCAAGTTGTGTGTCTCAAATGCTCACTTCATTACACACACACACATAATCACTCAGCACTGTAAATGTGCCTGGCTCATAAGCCCCTCGCCAAAGCACATGTACATATATATCATCGTGCCTATACCCACTACTGGTATGTCAAACTCCGGAGGGTAGTATCCTGCCCAAGCGGTAATAAAGCCTATAAGACCTACTGCAACATGCAACCCAATCCACAATAATAATAAAGCTAATAAGGTCTGCTGCGGTATGCAGTCTGATCCACAATAATAATAAATCCAATAAGGCATGTTGCGGCGTACAACCCGATCCATAATATTAATAAATAATAATAAAGCCAGTATGGCCTGCTGCGGCATGCAACCCGATCCACAATAACACTAACAACACGGCTCCCAGGCCTACCTCAGTCATCAATCTCTCAAGTCTCAAGGGCTCACAATCTCGTACCACTCAGCCCAATAACTCCATATATGGAAAAGCAATGATAACATGCGATGTAAGGATGAATGATGAACAAAGACTGAGATATAATATGCAAATGATGAATCACGACTGAGTATATAATTACAGTTAAATCAAATAACTCAAAGCAACAAAAATAGTCTCATTAGGTCTCAACCAAATAGACACATACCCTAAACATGTCTTCTAACATGATTCACAGCTCAGATAATCAAACAAGTAGGGAGAACATGGATGTAACAAGATATAATTGCAAAACAAGTCCGTTCATAGTCTAATAGTTGACTTGAATAATTATTACCCCGGTGCACGCCAACACACCCGTCACCTAGCATGTGCTTAACCCCAATACATATCATATAACATAGTTTCCAGGGTTAAATACCCTCAAATCCAAGTTTAGATATGTTACTTACCTTGAACAAGCTAAATTCAATATTGAGCAAGCCAAAATATACACTAGAAACGTCATCACGTGCTTATCAACCTTTGAACGGCTCGAAACTAGCCAAAAGCAACTAAAAAACATCAAATAATGAGTAAAAAAACAATCTCAAATGATAAAGATCGAATCTTCACACATTTACTCAAAGTCAAATCTGAGCCCGTACTCGGAACCCGACAAAACTCATAAAATCCGACAACCCATTCAGTTATGAGTTCAATCTTACTAATTTCACTCATATCCGACTTCGAATCGATGTTCAAAACTCAAAAATTCACTTTAGGCAATTTTAGACAAAATACCCCAATTTCTCTTTTGAAATCATTAATTAAATGCCAAAAACGAAAATAGAATCACGAAACATAATCAATACTGAGTAAAAAATACTTACCCCAATTCATATGGTGAAAATCGCCTCCAAAATCGCCCAAATCCGAGCTCCATAGCTCAAAATATGATAAAATGTTCGAAACCTTCGAAAATAGAGTACTTATAATCACTGAACAACAATACCCATCGCGATAGCGGAATTACTTTCGCGATCGCGAAGAACAAACTTTACTGCCTAAAAATGCACTACGCGTTCGCGATACAACCCACACGAACGTGATGCCCAAACAGATCAAAGCTCTGCGAATGCGACATGACACACGCGAACGCGATTAAGGATCCATTAGCTGCCAGCTCCCTTCGCGATTCTACGCAAACACGGTGATTCGATGCGACCGCGAAGACCAATCCTCACAGAGTTACGCGAACGCGACATGAAGTCCGCGAACACGATAAAGAAATTAGCCAGCTCCATATAACACATTGTGATTGCGACCACAATATCGCGATCGTGAAGGCCATCCGAGACATAAAAAAAACCAGCAATTCAAAATGAAAAGATATGGTCCGAAATCAATCCGAAACTCACCCGAGCCCCTTGGGACCCAGTCCAAATATACCAACAAGTCCCAAAACATAACACGAACCTACTCGGGGCCTCAAATTACACATAATAAAGTCATAATACATCATATGAAGCTGCTCAAGATTCCAAACCGCTGAATAGAATGCAAATGCTCAAAACAACTAGCTGATTCATTACAAAATCCTACCCTATCTTGCCGCATGCGCTTCAATACCCACCCTCATAAAGACGAATGCGCATCAATATCACAACATAATAATCAACTCGCACCACACGTGCCCATATGCCACAACATTGCCAAAATAACCAATACCAATGTCATCACAACACATAGCCCATGACTCAACCACAATGTGTACAAGAATCTCAATAACAACAAAATGCATTGGAAAATAACTCAACAAGGAAGATAATCCAACAATCAACATCTTCAACTACAAAATGTGTTATTAGCTCTCAATAGCTACTACTTCAATAAGCTTAACAATGAAAGATATTTCCATAAAATGGTAACTTCAACTCAAATGCATGACCCAGGCTCAACAATGAAAGAGTTAGCAGGAAATAACAACTACTAATAAATGCATGAGAATAACTCAACAATGGGTGAAATAGCATGTAATGACAACTACTACTAAACGCATATAAGAGTAACCTCGACAAGGAAAAATAAAACATGTAATAACAACTTTAATTAAAGCATGTAATAATAAACTTGACAATGAAAGAGAGAACAAAATAATAACAACTTCAATAAAATGCCTATAAGTAACCTAAGATTCTAAACCGTTTAATTATTCACATATAAGCCCGTGTGCACACTCGTCACCTCGTATACAAATTTTTCACATAATTCAAATAGTACAATTAAACCCAATCCCCAGGGTTAGTCCCCTGTCTCTTATA